>JAIXMP010000058.1:0-151314 GCA_025677815.1 Phascolomyces articulosus
GATTGAGGCAAACCGACCTCAGACAATACTTCCATTAACTTTTCATTGACAGAATCATTTAAAACACTAATGTCAAAATTCTCTTTGAAATTTGAACGATGTTTCAAGGCGTGCGCGATGGTAATGTCGGTTAATTCTGTCATTTTCTTGAAAAGGAAAAAAAGTCGTTCTGTTCAAACAAATGTATATTTGACAGCTTTCTGTATATAAACAAGCAGAAATGTGAAGTTGACAGTTGGCTGGCTGTGTTTAAATCGGTATGAATTTGAAATAGGGCTATTAAACCTGTATTTAGACTTGTTACTGCATAAAAAACTAATCGCTTCACTATACAGTGTTTCTTCTCTTTTTTTTTAGTACTTTTTTTCTGCATATATAAAGAATAGGTTCTACAGCAAATATATAAAAGATCATATTAATTATCATTATTATAACACACGTGTCACGTGAATTTTATATACTGAGTGAACTTTATATATCAAGCCTCCGATGTTATTAGCTTCTAATTGTTATTCAAATACTACGCAGCTCCAATTGGTTAAACCAGCTAATCGATCGCTTACTACGGTTGTAATTTAAAACAAATAGGCAGTCAGAGAAGATCAATGAAGAAGAAAAAAGTGTCAAGTGAATAAAACTGGTTTTGTTTTACCTGTCTGTCTCTTTCTCATCTAGTATGTATCTTTTTATGCAGTAGGATATTAAGGTATCATTTCATTACTTAAGGAGCTACAGATTTTGATAGAAAAATGTAAATCATTATATTTCATCGAAATAAAACTAATTATAATGCACAGCATGAATGTATGATTACAAATTTTTTTGTGCTAATAATTATTATTGATGACTATCTGTCAACAGGAAGTTCCAAGAATATGTCACAATGACATACATGTATCCATAAAGAGTATTACTTTTGAATAATAAAAAATACTATTTTGTCTAATCATACTTGAAAATTAGATAAAAATATTGAGTACGATTTCGTAAAAAAAGGCTACAATGATTGAAAAAACCCCAAACTAGGAGGTTTATTTAATGGCGGTATATCGCCAACTTTGGTCCATTGTGTAATAAATGGCTGAGTATAAAAATAATCATCATTAAAAATTCGAAAATTATAGTGCTTCTTGTTGTTATGCTAAACCATTTTTTTCTGCATTGTACAAAGATGTTTCCATTATATCACTACTAGTCAGAGAATGAATGAGTAATGCTGGACAAATTATGCTATTATACTTATAAACTATTCATGTTATTAGTTTAAGGTTTCAATTTTCCTCTGAATTTTATACATAATGACCAATTTTCAATTTTTAAGGTTGTTAAATAAACTTTTGTATTTAAATATTCTAATGAATTGAAGGGAAAGTTGTGACCTACGATTTGAACTATTTTACAGAACGCTTCTAAGACTGAAGTGGTTGAAATTTATTTATTTTTTTTTTTTTTGAAAGAGGATAAAAGAATACCGATCTGTAATGTGATGTTTGACAAAAAGTGATATAAACAGTAATCATGAAGCACACAGCCACAGCCTCTCCCGATTTGTGGTCATAAAATTTAATTGATCCAGAATAACACCACTATTCTTCTTTTTCTTTCTTTATTCTGTCCATTCGTTATATAATTCACCACTATTTACAAGTACTCATTTTAAACCATATAATTACCAAGAAGCCCAGATGGTGAATTTCTTTGCTCTTCATGCAGCCTTTTCCAGCATTATACTTGCGCTTTCCGTATATGGAGGAATTACAGCTGTGTGGCAAGCTGTGCGTACAAAAAAATACTATGGTCGTTACATGATTATAATGGCAGCCTGTATTTTTGTCTTGATTCCGGTTAGCACATATCTTGCTTATTTGAGCGGTGTGTCCGAAACCTCATGGTCAGAGAATATTAGCATGAGTACGGTGCGTTATTTCTTTTATGCCATGTTTACACCATTGCTGTACTGTGTCTTTTTCGAAGTCTGTCGATCACTCATGGCAGCAGCCAAAGAAGGAAACAAAGAAGAACACAACAATAACGACAATACCAATAATGTATCCAGCCAATCTGGCAAAAAAATTCCAATGTATATGTACATTATCTATTTGTCTTATTTCTGGACGTTTCTTATTTGCATTTGTTCTATTGCATATGCTGGTGTCTATGCTAACGCCTACAGCTCCCCAAACAACACGCCAGATACCTCATTTTTCAATTTAAGAAAATTTACAAAACACGGTAACTGGGCATTTGTTGTTTTTGCCGGATTGGAATTATACTATACCCATCAGCAATTGCGTCCATATATTAAAACTTTGTCAATTTATTTCATCTTTATCCTTATTGCAACCATTGGCATTACAGTCGAAGATGCTCTTGCTGCTGATCCCAGCTGCGTTTTTGACGAAGGGTGTATTGTTGCTGCGGATGTTGTTGGCTTTTTACTGTCAAGAATCATTGGTCTTTTGGGTCTTATATTTGCTGCAATTGCCTCTGTAAAATATTGGCAAGATTCTCCATCCCAGCAACAACAGCAACAACAGTACATTTATCCTGCAGCTGCCATCCAGCCACAACAACAGTTTATGATGCAAGCACCACAGGCATTTATGGTTGCTCCACCAGTAGCAGCAAATTCTTCGAGTCAAATTTATCAACAACAACAGCAATATCCTATTGTACAAGTTCCGCAATATCAACTTCAGCAATATGCTGGTCAACAACATCCAATCATCGTACAATTGCCAATCATTAATAATCAACCACCACCACAAGGATAAACGTTATTAACTCCTGTAAATTCCTACTACTTCTACGCCTAATAGTGGAGCAGATATGTAGAAGGTTTTTTCCTATTTCAAATTATATAATAATATATTATCATTTACTGCTACTATTATCCAATGAATCTTATTATTTAATCATGATGACAAAAAAAAAAAAGGCTTGTTGTATGCAACAACCAACTGTCAACAGTAGGGATTTTCATCCTGTTTATCTATGATATTGATATAATAAAATGACACAACAATTTTCAATATGCTTGTATCTTTATTCCTTTTTTCGTAGAATCCGCAATGCGAAGCGGGTTTTTATTTTTTGGTCTTATCAATTATATAATACTGCTGGCTAAATGAACCTTAATGATAAAAAAATACAGTAGAGAAAAAGAAGAATTGAAATGCTCTTGGTAATTTCAATTGAAAAGCGAAAAGCAGGAAAACTGTAATATATTTTGAATATAATTTCGTTCCAATCATCTTATTGGAAAATAGTTACACGCTGTTACTTATTAATAGATCTGGCTTGAATAAATTACCAATAACAATTTTTTTTTTTTGCGCAGTTGTAAATATCATCATCTTGTGTTTCGGTGATCCAGGTTTATGAAAAAAAAGCCTATCATTATTGTCCTGATCTACACTATTTTTTTATAGCTCTAATTAGTATAAGAGTACCTACTCAAACAAAAAAAATCATTAACTTCTTTATGTTATCTTTAAATATCCAAGTATTATTTTCTCTTAAAAAGAAAAAGATTATGTTTTAATGGTTAATGAAGTATAAAAGGAGAAAGTGCAAATCACACAGCCACAGGTTACTCAAACTCCTGTGATACCTTAGGCTTACAGTATCACCATACACTTGTTTTTGATCTGTTCCTCTTACTATCTTGTTTTTTTGCGCACTTTTTTTTTTCTCGTCCGTGTTTTCTTTTCTTTCCTCCCTTTTTTCGTTTGAAGAAACTTAAAGGCTTTTTCTTTTTCTTTCTTTCTCTCTCTTTTTTTTTTCACTAACACCTTATCATAAAACCTAACAACTACAACAAGAAAAATAATTATTATGGAGGTTGCCTTTCCCTCAACGTTTATTGCACTTAGCTCCTATTTAGTCGTTGGGTCAGTATGGCAAGCGACTCGATCTCGGAAATATTATGGACGCTACGCAATAATATTTTTGGCCAGTACCTTTAGTTTGATAATGAACTCTATCTATCTTGCATATATTACTGGGATGGGTTATCCTTCGATTGCTTCTTCCATGTCGCGACTATTTTTCGGTACAATGTTCATTCCACTCATAAACTGTCTCTTTTTCGAGTTTTGTCGGACGTTAATAGTGGATGCAGCAAAAAATGGAACAACATATACAATCGACACTGCTACTGGCAATAAGATTATCGACAGCAACAATAACAGCGGTACTATCCCTGCCAAAGCCAAATATGCCATCTATACTATTTATGTTACTTATCTTTACACCTTTGTCATTGCCATCGTGACAATCGCCTTCTGTGCCATGTATGCTGATAGTCTCGATGAATATGGATACTATTCTACGTTTGATCAGAATTTGTTCAACATTGAAATGTTCAAAGAATTTGGTATTTGGGCTTATGCGTTGTTCATATTCATTGTTTTGATCCTTGCCTATGATCAACTGCGTTCTTGTATCAAGGTGTTATCCGGTTATATCGTTTTCCTTCTTATTGTAAATATTGGCTCCACAGTGAATATTGCCCTTCTCATCAACAATGTGTGTACATTTTTCACATGTAGTATGATCAATTACATTGCCAATTATCTTGTTGGACATATTGGTCTTATTTATGCTTTGTACATCTCTCCACGATACTTGCCATCGCAACCTAAACAACAAACTGTACCATTGGTCAACCAACAATATTTTACCTATGCTCCTGTGCCCCAACAACAACAATATTTTGCATCGTCTCCACAACCACCACAAATGTTCATCTCGACTACACCTGGTAGTTCTTCTCCACAAGTATACCAACAGCAACAACAATATCCCATTGTACAAATCCCACAACAACAACAACCAGGCCAATATCAACAGCAACAACCTATCATTGTGCAACTTCCCATATCTCAACAGCCAATGAATAATGGCTTCCAACAACAACAGCAATATCCTATCGTACAATTGCAACAAGCATCTCCTGGTAATAATTATTATGCTACTGGTCAACAATAAGTGTCTTCTTTTTTATTTCATTGTTACCATCCATTTTGTATTCATTATCCATATCAAGCTGTATTTATCGTCATTATGTATTCCTATTCTTTTTTTTTCTTGCAAAAAGCAATCCAGTTTTTATATCGCTCTATTTTTTATAATTATAATAAATAATACATAATACATCACATCAGTAATTCAATTAATAGTTCATTTTTCTCCTCATCTTGATATTGGAACCAGTGTACAAATAAGATTATTCATGTGCCATTATCTAATCAGTAAAATATACATTGCTCTTCAAAATAGCATTAGAAGCAATAAAAATATGCTAATAGTAATAATGACATTCTTCTACCTTTTTTGATACCGAGTACAATGCTCCATAGTTACTAATTACTGTTGTTATCATATGGGGGATATTGATAGCGAGTAAAAACTCTTTTTATTTTTTATTCATTCTTCTATTTATCAAAACTGATATTGACAAACTTTTTTTCTTTTATTATAATTTTGGCATCTTGTATATGTATTATTTGATATATGCTACCATACGTCCACGACGCAAGTCATAGCATTTATTGTGTTGGCATGTAGGTAAACTTAGTTTAATTTGCTTCATCTGTATGTATAAAAAAACAAGAACGACAACCTGCTGTTTTCTTCCATTTTGTAAAACATTGAGTAGTATTTAAGAACAACTAGGTAGTAACAAAAAAATACCAATATTCCATCAACAGTAGCGCTATGCAACTCAGTAATAATAATAGATAATGCACTTTTCAAGTTAACAATAAAGAGAACCAACTATCGAAAACAAAAATCATATCGTGAATAAAAATTTTTTTTATGGTGATTGAACAAACCCGGAAGGTTTCGCCAAAAAAGAAATAGAATAGCTAATGACAATCGTTAAAAGAGAGTTCTTACGTGAAAAAGACAGTGTACCAAACGCGTTCTTCCAAGGATAGGTCACGATATGACAATGTTGTCTTGTGTCTATCAATTATTGCACTTGAAAAAACGGCAAGTTACATAAAAAACGGGATACGATGAATTATCAAGAACAACGATAAATTAATTTGTTTCATGGCAACAGGTTGTCGTTAAATGTTTGCAATAGTAGTTGTAATTTTTTTTTTAATTTGCATTCATTCAAGTAAAAATGGATCAAAAATTCTGGTTCTTAAAGGGATAGCGAAATTTATGCAAGAAGTAAAAAAGAGTCAATAATAATATTCCCACTAACATTATTAATTAATGATTCATTGTGTTTAGTAGGGCCTTCTTAATACCTTTCTATATTATGGGCAATAATTATTATAATAGCCAATATTTTAGATGCGCAATATCTACAACTGCCTTGATCTTATTATCCATTAAAGGAGTACCATATCTGTAAAATCTGTATTGCTAGCTGTGGCTGTTAAACAGCCCGTTCATATGGCATCAGTCATATCGCGTAGAAGATGGGCATTAGAAAAGAAAAGGAACTATGGTTTTAACTATGATTCATACTAATAATATAGCTATAACTGACATACTGAATTATTATGAAATCGAGCTAGAAATCAAAAGAGGCTAAACTAAAAGTATCATTATTTTCTAACATTATTTGCAACGTGCAGCGTTTTTAGACAAACAAAAAAAAAATTATAACAACCGAGGAAAATAGAATGCACGGACCAGTTGCAACCATTCTTCTCATCATTCAAAATAAAACATCTATAATCAGAGAAGAAACTATAGGTGTGAACTCTACTAATGATATCTATTTTTAGTACTTTATCAATCATCACCAATGGGCTATACAACAGAACATCTCTTATCATCAGTATTAGTTACATCCTATAAGATATACATTGGCGCTAAAACATTTATATCAATCAAAACGCATACTTTTCTGCAAAGAAAAAAAATTAGCAGCTTTTTCTCTGTTCATGTGTGTCGAGTGTTACTTTATCGAAAGAGGGTATGTAGATCACACAGCCACATACTGTGCTGGCTCCCAAATCTACGGTTATATATCTACAAAATTTCCTTAATAAAGCACCTCTTTTGTTTTTTTTTCTTAATCTTTTTTTCTCTTTCTACATCTCTACCACTTTAATATACTCAGAAAAAACAAGCACAGGACAGTATGGATTATGTGAAATTGTTAGATACTACTGGTTTCTACTTGAGTTTTTCGTTTTCCGCCACAATTATTGGACTGTCTGGAATCATTGCCATCGGTTCCATAATACAAGCAAACCGATCACGACGGTTTTATGGGCGTTACGGGATTATGTTTTTGGCGAGTATTTTCCCCTTGATTCCAAGCGCAGTGGTAGTTTCTTATCTTAATGGAGGCCCAGTATTAAACAAGTCCTTTTGGTCGTCGAGCATACTTTTTAGTAATATTTTTCTTCCGCTCCTATATTGTCTCTTCTTTGAGATCTGTCGGACGTTGGTAAATGTATCAACAGCAACAACAGAAACAACGGCAACAATAATGAATCAACAATCTCAGCAGCCACAGGAAGACCAAGGCAAGCCAATGACACCAAAAAACAACAGCTATTTCAAATCATTCTACAATGCACCTAAGCATATGCATGTGTCATATTTTTCATATTTATGGACTTTCATCATGATCGTTGTCATTATTGCTCTCTGTGCCAGCTTTGGCGATGCATATGATCCGTACAATTTTAGTCAACTAAATACCGCATCGATCGTCAACATGAGTAATTTCATCGTCTATGGAAACTGGGTCTATGTCTTGCTTGTAGGGTTACAGCTCTTTTATTCCTATCAGTACATACGTCCATTTATTATATCTCTATCTATTTATCTTTTTGTTGTATTTATCAATACCATTGGAAGTACTGTAGCGCATGCGCTTCTTACGGGTGGCACGTGCGAAGCAGAAGATATGTGTGGGTTTATAGCCAGTGTTGTATATTATGTAACAGGGTTGATCATTGGTCTTTTAAACCTTGTTTATGCTATGGTCGCTTCTACTCGACTCTGGCCACCACCACCAAGGAAATCGCAACCTTATCAACAACATTATATGTATGCACCAGCACCGGTAATGGGTGCTACTTTTGCTACTATACCACAGCAACAACCGCTTCAACAGCAATATGTAATGCAGCAGCCACAACAAGTGTTTGCAACAGGGGCTTCACTTATGACAGGGTCATCCAGTCAAGTGTATCAACAACAGCCACAACAACCTATTATCGTTCAGTTACCGATCAACCAACAAGTGACAAATGACAATAATCAACAACATAACTATCCTATTGTACAAGTTCAGCAACAAAATGCATCTGTTTCTAGTATTCAAGTTCCTCACAGTCATCAATAATAACCCTCTTTTTCTGTTTTTACTTTTTTTTCCGCCTTGCTTCGCCAAAGAAGTACATAGTTCAAAGTAATAGTAGTAATATGATCTTATTTTCTTTAAATTATTTTTTATCCATTATGATTCATATTATAATACATCAAGTAGATAAATTATGTATTTCTTAAATAATCCAAATAATACGTATTTTTTATTACTGCTTTTTTTTGGACATTTAATCCTTTTTTGAGATAGTCCATAATATTACTTTCAAAGGCGTAAAAATTACAGCGTTTTTCGATTTGTTTTTTCTTGATCTAGTACTAATGTGGCGCTTTTTTATTAAAATTCTTGGCGTTCAATCATCAGGTGCTGTTGATATTCCTGGGGTCCCTTCTGGATAAACTTTACAAAAATATACATTACCTCAATCCAAAAATTGTTATTTAGATTTAATAGAGCCACAATTGTCATCATATCAACAACATATTCATCGACATTATCTGTGGCATTATTTTCATTTTTACCCAATAACCCAAGTGAAGCCAACACATCGTTATCATTATTTTTCAAATGAATAGCCATTGCTGAGGAGTAAAATATATCAATATACTAAAATGCTCATAATTATCTCCCTCTCGTTATTTAAGTTACTGCGGTGAACAGTGTATATAGTCACCAATCATGGCCAAAGAAAAGTATCAAATCTTAAAAAGCGTATGTCATTGGACAAGATCACTAGCCAAAAGTTAGTACATCATCACATGCATTCTATATCAATGATGAGTGCTGCTGGTACCGTCTATCTAATATTTTATTGAAATTATTAGTCGGAATTGACAGTGACCGTAAACTGGGATCAATCCAAGTAGAAACCAGAAAATGCTTCTATCCTATGAGTGGCCAAAACTATGTGGAACATTACTTTGATAATAGTCTAAAATCTTCACTAGCTTCTTTTTTCATTTCAAATACTCTCAAGTACGATTATCCATTTCAGTTCGACGATGGATCCAACAGTCTGGGTTTTTAAATTTTCCTCCTCTATAAGCTAAAGATTTGAAGATAGAAATTTCAACCACTGGGGTTAGATGCCAAATTTTTTTTTTTTTTTTGCTTGACTGAATTAATTTGGAAAATAAAAACTTCTGTAGCTCGTACGTTTGTTAGTGCATTTATCTAATTATTAGTATCGTAACATAAACATAATGGAAAGAACGTTTCGAATCTTCTAGCAAAAAAAAAAAAAACAGTATGTGCATTACACTATTTTGTTTTCTTTATAAATCGTTCTGTATTCTATTTCAATAAATGATATACTCTTATTTTTTAAATAATGGATGTAAAATTGAGATAGATATGCATATTTTCTATATGGACAAATCTCACTTCTTTACACATAATGGATAATAATATGTGGGATATTGTATATAATTTATTTACCTTAAAATAATCAATGGATTTAAAGATATATAGAGATAAGTCAGTTTCTTTGTTAACTCTTGTTTTTAATGTATATCATAATTACCTTGAATTATTAATAAGGTTGCTTAAGGTGGGGTTTACTCGTAATTAAATAATGATATATAAATAATAGATACTAGAATCAAATCTCGTGGTTTGATATGATGCATTAATAATAATATTGACTTATTACCATCATCATCAGAGGAATAAACCACAAATTCGACGTGTTAGGAGAAGGTTCTGTTTTTTTGTCGTCATTTAATATGTAGATATTAGGCACTTTTATTAAATAACCTTTTGATGCTAAATCAATTTTAGTAATATTGTATTCCTTCATCTCTAACTTTTATTCTTAGCAGCACAATGTCAAAAAAAAAAAGCGTTGCAATTCTTAATATTGATAGCGAAAATAGACTTGACTATTTCGCTAAAAAAAGGAGTTGATAATATAAAAAATTATTGAAAATGATAATGCCAACTTATTATTGTTATTATTTAAAAGTATAGCAAAAAACAACAACACAAATACTAAATCGTCATAGTAAAAAAAGGGTTTGTTTTATAGTTAGATTATTAATGGTCATTTTGATAAGCGAATGATGTTTTTTATATGCAGCCTAAAACTTGTTATGCATAACTGCAGTCGGTGGAAGAAAAAGAAGGAGGTTATTGCATAAATGATTTTGAGACCTTTTAAAGTCACCAAAATAGCATTTTTTATATGGGCTACAACTGTTTGTTGTATATGGGAACAACATGTTATAAGATTTATTAAGGGTCTGTTTTCAACTGTATCAGTAGTGGTTGCTGTTATTATAATGACTAGATAGATGTCTACTTAGTAGGTAACAATAATATGTCATTGTTCACAAAGAATACAATAGAAGCAGTGGATAATAAACAAATTGTAAACGAATAAAATAAGAGAAAAAGTGCTACGTGGCTCGTTTTTTGTTGTGAAAGTAAAAACACACACGGAAACCTTTCCTATTAGCTTGTAATACGTTACAATGGTGATACAAACTTCAAAAAAGCATATATTTTTAATAAGGGCACATTGTTTTTTATGAGCTCCGCAACTCAAAAGAAAATTACACTTTTTTCTTGCAAATTTCATTTCTTCTTTTTTATATTTCTTTTTAACTTCTATTTCTTTTTGGGTATTCATATCCTAGACACATTTTATTTACACACTACACAATGGCTCGTTCAGCAACTAGACAACAAAAACGAAAGAGAGATGAACCTTTGAATGAAAAAACTTCGATTTCTAATGAAGAACATGTTTCTACTTCTCTTCCTCCAGCAAAAAAGACTAAAGGTATCGTAATATATATCGATTTGCTCTGTTTTCTTTCATTTAAAAAGTTTTTAACATGCCATCTATATAGAAGCGGCATCTCCTAAGAAACTTAAAAGAACGGCGGCTGAAGTGGTAGTGACTCAAACAATGAATGAGGTAATAATAATATTTGGGTTGCTGCTAGAGATCACAGGTTATGTGAGGCGTATTTATATATATATTTATATATATATATATATTTTATAATAGAAGATGGAAGTGGATGTATCGTCAGTTGAAAAGATAGATGTTTGGATCGGTGCAACAGATGCAACGAAAAAGATTGGTCTCTATTACGGAACAGCAACCGATACTCGTAATTGGATTGGTGTTCCTGAACTAGAACCTGAATCGAGTTTAGAAGATGCTTGCGTTTGGGTAAATATTTACATAAACAGTTATTTTAATGGTGCGATTTCTTATTCAATTCATTTATTTTTTTATTTTTTATGAAAAAAGGCTGCTATCCAAGCAATTGAACGTTGTGGTAATGATACGAAGAACGTATTTATCTATACTGATTGTCGTGGTTTATGCACAGGTAAAACAGAAGTAGAGTTTGCTGAGTAGTGAATGAAATAAGAATAAAAAAAACAAATACTAAACGAGATGAACTTTTTTTCTCCAGATGAGAATCGCAATCCTTTACGAGAAAAACTTAATGAGAAAATCAGTCAACGAAGTGGATCAACTGTCATTGTAAGAAGTAACCCCAAACAAAAAAAAAGAATATCTCGATTTTTATGAAATAATCTCGTCCTCCCAACTACTACTTATTATGAGTAGTGGAGAGAAGCTCATTTTATGATTTGATGTTTTTTACTATAATATAATAGCTTCATACGTTAGCAACAACTAGTAGTCAACTCCAAGAAGCTCAAGAGCTTGTCGTAGTCAAGGTAAAAAAAAATGTGTGGGGTTTGGGGGAGATATTAGAGTATAAAAAAGAGAGAGAGAGGGGAAAACGAGGGAAGGGACAGAGCGGGGACGAGGAGGAGTCATCGTTTGATGATAATTGTTACGCAAAACGGGAAGGAGAAAAATGAAGAATTTAATAGGAAAAACCTAAATTTATTATATAGCAAAATGGAACAAAGGAAACCAATGGTGATGACAGTGCGGTTGAAGTTGAACAAGAAGAAGAAGAACAAGGGATCAAAAAGGCAACAACAACAACAGAAGATATTGAAAAAGATACAGAGTCTCTTAAAGTCAGTGAGGCAGTTCACAATGAAGAAGAAATGCAACGAAAATCCAATGATGTTGATGAAGGAATTACAAAAGATGCATCTGCGTCCTCTGGTTCTTCTTGGAAGCCGACAGGTGGTCTAGCAAGGAATCTCCTTGACATACTTATGTCACCCTTTACAAGAAAAACTCGAACTCAGTAAAATAAAATCTCACTCTCACAATTTTTCTCTCTCCTCAATCCAACTCAAACCAATCCCTCATCATGACTATTATAGTATACAATTCACACAGCCCATCTATTTTCACAGCGTAAAACCCAAATCTTAAACCATTGATCTCCCGCTTTTTTGTTCCCTTTTTTTTTTTCTTTATATATTTTTTTCACCCTTATTTTTACAAACTCATAACATATTAATTTTTTGGATTGGTGCATCTTCTTTTATATATACAACCTTTTCTCTCGCTCGTACACAGTCTATATACATCCTCTTTCTTTTCTTTCTATTTTTTTTTTGATATGTTAGTATATTATTATTTCTTATTATTTTATTTTATTTTTTAGTATATATAAAGTATTTCATTTTTTTTTGTTATGATATAAAAAAAAAGAGATATGTCATGAGGAGGAAAACATGCAAAAGTCTTGCAGGAACTGTGTAGTATAAATACTTTACAATAGTATTTCGTATTTTCATTTAACTATATCTATATTTTATTTATGTCATTTGAAAATCCATCGTTTTTTTATTATTAAAAATGAAGCTTGGATCAAAAAAATACGTTGACGTAAATACATCAACCTTCTTAGTATCTACAGTAACACTATCATCACTGAAATCTCTCATCCACGTTGTTTTATAGTACTTGTATATAGAGGAGCAAGCGGAAATTAGACTAATATTTAAGAAACCAGTCATGAGAAGAAAATTTTTTCAACTGGCGCGGCAAACATTTAAGTTTGGGTCGCGTTGACAACTCGTTTTTTTACACAGGTTGTTCTTCTCAAGGTAATTACTTTTGTTATGGTTTTTCTTTTCTATAAAGGAGTGGAAATGAGGAAAAGAGTTTTAGTTTTGGAAAACAAAAAAAAGAATATGATGAGATTGTTATTACATAGAGTCAAGCACTGACTAAAAAAGTTATATTGATGATAATTGTTTACGCTGAAAAAATAATTTGTTTCCAACTAAAGCTCTTTTTCTCTATGGGAGAGTGAATATATAAATATCACGATGAAAAGATTTGAGACTAATATTTCTTCTTTTATTATGATTATTATTGAACAGAAAGACAAGCAATCGCGTTGGATAGGAGTTATATAGAAAAGAAAAAAGGATATATAAAATAATATAGTCTTTATAAAAATAAATAAAAGAAGTATTTATATGAATACACAAAAGAAATGATGCATTTTAATAAGGGACAACCGAGCCCAAGTTGGCTTCAGCACCACGCTTAGCCATTAAACCAGCAATGGCACTATCTTGAACACTGATACCCACACTCTTGAACAATGTACGCTTGGCTTGGTCAGCCTTTGTATCTTGGTTTTCAATAACAATTTGACCCAATTCTGTCCAAGCTTCGGAATTCGAAGAAGCAACGAGTTCACCCGATTCATGGGTACAGGCCTCAATGGAATCAACAAGGATTTTTTCAGTTTGTTTGACACATTGAGCATCAATCTCATGCATATCCAAACGATAAGAACCCACACAGTTCAAATGAACATCTGATTTAAGCCATTTACCATGCAAGACAGGTTCGGTGGCATTGGTGCAAGTACAGACAATATCAGCATCGCGTGCTGCTGATGCCAGACCTTCACCTTCGTTGCCAACACCTTCTACACTCAATTTTGGATAGGCTTCCTGGATCTCCCGAACCAACTTGTCCCGACGCTCTTGACCACGGTTCCAAATCGTCACTTTTTCAATACTGGGTCGAACAGCTATCATCATGTCAATATGAGAACGTCCTTGAGCACCAGCACCAAGGACAAGTAGTGATTTGCTATCTTCTTTGGCATAATACTTGGTAGCTACTGCCGATCCTGTCGAATGAAGTGTAAAGTTTTAACTTGAAATTCAATTTGTATTTTTTTTCGTCACGAGAATTTTTTTTTTTTTGGAATTTCTCTTTTTCGAAAATAATGGTAATTTCGTGTGTAATTCTTTGTCAAGGAATAAAATATCAACAAATTCTTTGTTTCAACTTACCAGCAGCAGTACGAACAGCTGTCAATACAGCACCATTCATGACAGTAGAAAGACCACCCGTGGCCTCATCCAAAACAAGGATTGTACCGGGTAAACCACCCTTGCTATCACCCAAAGGCACACTGACGACCTTGATCGAAGTAGTGGTATTCAATCTGGAAGGCATAAACAAGACCTTGTGTGAATCTGTTTCTACACCAATACGTTGAGGTGCTTGAGCTAATTTTTGCTTTTCTGCGTTACCGTGAGCACCTGTGTAAGCAGCAAAGGTAGTGGCCATCAAATCTACCATTTCTAAAGCTGCCTTGGCATCACCCACAGCAAGTAATTTGTTGATATCGTCTTGTGATAAAACGCGAATAGAAGATGCCATTTTTTGTTATCAAGATTAAGAGAAAGAATTACAACGAAAAGAAAGAAGGAAAAGATTTACGTGAGAAAAAAAAAAGGAATTACCGGTCAATTTATGTTGCGTGTCTAATCTAAATAATAAAAACAAGATCGTAACCCAAACCTTGTTTATGATAGAATCTAAAAATCATGGATTGATTGGTCTTAGTCATACCTTGTCTCCGACACTGTTGAAAAAGTTAGTCGATCTCAAAACCTCAGTTTTCTTCATATGTCGGGTGTTGAATGCTAATTGCTTATTTCTCTTATTTCATTTACCTTCAAATGACTACTAGCGAATTACTTGAGATTGATAACGTTCTCCTCGCTCCTATTTATCAAAAAGCTTGCTGAATCTTCGAAAGGCCAGATAATGCCAGGTATTCTAATGAGACTAAATGGTTAGAAAGCAATGGAAATTTAAATCAATTGCTGGTAAACATTGTTGATGATACCCAGAAGCTTGACAAGCTTCTGGGAGAATCAAATCGCTTTGAAAGTCTTGCCTGCTTTACTGCTGCTGTAGGACCTCAAAGCAAACCGGCTTCTAACGGTACAAACAAGAACCTCTTTGACCCTATTGATTTAGAGACGGCCATACACGCAGAACTCCTCCAAATAGAGAAACAGTGTACGGAAGAAATGATGTGTCGGCGTGCCGAAATTACAGAAAATGTGATATATGTTAATATAGTGTTTGAGTTACTGGATAGAACGGATAAAATGGGCATGATGCAAATATCATACATGACTTGTAGTATATACAAGTATCATTGTTAGTTGTGTTTGAATATATGTATACTTTGGATTTAAGGAGGAACTGCAGATAGAGAATATATAGTTATCAGTTGCCATATTATCTTATAAATAAATGCATGAGCTTGTTTATCTATTGATATGATATTGTTAATTGGGTGTGTGTGGATAAATGGAATAAGTGTAATACTGATGTATCTTTTATATATATATATATATATATATATTATTATTATAAATGATTAGATTAGGTTATGGATCTCTCGCAAACGCAACATCAAGGCTTCCTTATAGCATTCCAAGAAGCGTTCTTCAACAGCAATATCTTATCCGAAAATCTGTTGAAAAGACATTATTCCCAAAGAGGTACTACTTACAAGCATATGTATCTTCTATATCGAATGGAGAATGTTGCATTGCCTTTATATCGTACAGTTATCCACTATTATTATCCCCTCTCTCTTTCCTCTTGAAACTTCAAAACAAGTTCAGCAACAACGTTCCCAAGAAGAGCTCTCTCAAGAATTTTACAAAGGTATACTATATATTAGTAGATAATTTTAACTAACTATCTGAAAGATTTCCTAGAACTTTTGGAAACTTACCTGAGCAGATACATAGAGTTAACTCAGTAGTTATTGACCTGTTGCCGCTTGTTATCTCAATCAATTCCCCCGATAGTCTCTCGGAGACTCATGGTCAACCTTGATGGCTTGGGATCATTCATCACCCACACTAAAAAAATAGAATAATAGATATATATGTGTAGTTACATTATATAAAAGTTAAAGTCGTGAAAGATGGAAAGAAATTAAAATCGATTTTAATGTGTTCTTTGCTAAGGATATTTTTTCATCAGCGAGGACCGACTTGTTGGTCATTTTTTTTAAATGCGATTTTCTCAAGCAAACGTTGGTCAGGGTGGCTCACCGTCAGTCTTTGTAGCAAATAATAGTGCCAAAACATATGGTTTGGATCAATGGGTTCATTACTAAAAAATCAAAAGTAAGGTTAATAAATTATCTACCATTTAATGTATGATTAAAAGTTCCATGGGATGAACAGGAGCCAGTAGTCTAGGGTTGAGGTTTTTTACTTTTGAAATCTGCTTTGTTCCATGCCCTAACGTTTGTTCCCTCAAAATTCGTTTAATAACTTTCCTCTTCTTACCTTAGTTGAATATACTTATCAATCCATTTGGTAAACTCACTGACTATATGTCTTTGACAACGTTACCTATTGATCAAATTGGTATGTTGCCCATATCATCTGCTTGCTGAAACGAATCGAAAACAGGGTGCATCCATTTCTCCCCCACTTTCATTTGCTTTGGGTCCAAAAATTCAAAAATTCATTCATTTATCTGTTTTCCTTGGGGTTGGATAGGTACATTAATTTAATGATAACTGATAAAACAAAAATAAATTTAAGCTTTAAAATGATAAATCAAATTAAAAGGTATAAAGGGAAAGTAGGATAGTTCCTCTCCACGGTTTCTCCATTATCCTTCTTTCGCTTTGTCATTGCTGGTCCTGTCATCCTTCTTGTCACTATATAGTTTATCTTTTGTCTTTCTATGTTGTCCTCCTCCATTCTATTTCATTCCATTACAACATTATTATATTCTCTCCCTCCGATTGTAAGACAATGCTAGTAATTTGATTGATGGAAAGCGCTCAGATTTAGTCAAGTTAGCGAATGAAATGAAGAATGATGGAATTGAGATTTCCGTTATTGGTATTTTGATAAGTTAGAAGGTATTAATACAAAATCGATATAAGGATAAATAAATTGTTATTATTAGAACTTTTCTAACTCTTAATATAATTGGAGTATATAGGTTCTATGTGTATCTTCTTTGTCATGCACCTCTAGTATCGAGCAATATATTGACTCGTTCCAATTTCAATCTTCTATCTTCCTTGCAATAATCACAATTTTTCTGTTCTGCTGGATGCATATGAAGCATTTATATTTTACAGTCTTCAAACTTTGCGATACAGAGAGAGAGGTTTAAGCCCAGCTTATATAATTGCAATATCTTATCTTATTTCTGGAATACAACTTTTTTTTTTATCTTTCTTCTCACGCATTTCTTTCAAAGTTTTTTTTATTTTTTTATTTTCTATTTCCTCTTTTTCACTCTTCTTTCTTTTTTTCTCTTTTTATCAGTCATACAGCAAACGACCGTGACAATCTTCATGTCTACAACAGAAACTCTTTTATCCACAGCAACAACAACGTTGCCGATGATCACAGATCAGTTAATCGAGGGTATTGCGTACCTGACCAATCTTGAATATTATGGCTTGCCAGTCCTTGATGTGTTACACGCATTTTTGATCGCATACGCTTATCGGTCAGCTGTAGGTGCAGGTCATCAACATATTGGCTGGGGACAAGGGTTATTAGCCGTTTTAATCATGTGTGCTGGTGGTGGATCCACTGTCGCCATCTTACGTGGTGAACCTTTGGGTATTTTGAAGAGTAACTTATTCTGGGGCATTTATGGGTAAGAAAAGAAAAATATTTTTTTTTATTATGAAAAAGCGATTCATGATTTTTCCCTTTGAAGTAAAAAAAAAGCTAATCCCGTCATGATTATTAACAAATTTTCACCCCGCACCAATCTCTTTAAAAAAATGGTCATATAGTATCGCCTATTGGCTCATGTTTTCAAATTCATTTGTCTACCCCTTCTTCCACATTATTTTTTCATTGCCGCTGATTGAAGAAGTCTTTACTATTGCCGATGCCATTTTGCGTAATGCAGCCATTGTCAATTTCGGTGTGATGGGCGTGGATACGACACTAGGACAAGATAAATATGTAGCCAAAGTTTTATGTGGTACATTGGCAGGTTCAGGTGGTGGATTTTGGATTGATACGTTTAATTTGACACATCATCATTGGACTTTTTCAACACCTAAATGGTTACATGCACCTACCAATGACGTCAAGGCTTCATTCCTTACAGCTGTATTTTATATTTTGGCTACCCATCCACCTACTGTGTTTACCGAAATGACGGGATTACCTCTTCTTCAACATAAGGAAGCAGAAGCATGGAGTGCAGTGGTTCTTTCTTTGGGTCTTGTATATGGTGTGATCTCTAATAAATTGAGACAGAGTCGTCGTGGCAGTAATCAAGTCAAGAAGAACTTGAGTAAAAAGAAGAGACATTAAACAAGAAAAAAGAATATTGTAGTATGGACTTGTTTATATATTTATTAGATCACAAAGTTTCCGAAATTCATAGAAAGGAAATTCCTCACACACATATGTAATAACAACAATAATAATATACTAATAGAATATAGATATATAGAAGATTATATCCTTTTTCTCGCCTATTCACACACATACACACTTCTCTTTCTCTCTATTTTTCAATTGTATAATAAACATTTCTATTATCCATATATATAGCTTATATATTATATTTCCTTAAATTTCTCCTCCCCTTTTTCTTTCTCTTTCTCTTTTTTCACCTTTTTTTTCTGTTTTCTTTATTTGCAAGTATTATAAATATTAAATGGGTATCAATGTATCAAAAATAAGTTGTACTCATCGTAGGAGAAACAAGACAGCAGTGGATAAGACATGTATTAGCATTCCTACTGATTTCAGGGTAAAAAAAAAAAAAAAAAAAAAAACTTTGCTTTATTTGACTATTATTTCCAGCTCACTTTCTTCTTATACATATAATATTTCATAGCATATGTATCATATTGGTAAGTTAAAAAAAGCATTTCATTATTCCTATTTTTATATTTCTGCATGTATCGAATATTCAAAAATCATTATTCAATTATTTATGTAGGTGTCGATCAATCACTGCAAAGAGTAAGTAAAGATCTGGTATTTGGGTTGCCACCCCCACTAATTTTCCGGGAATCGACTAAAAAAAACAGAATAGGATCAACGACGAATATCAGACATGCCACCCGCTGAACAGCTACGACAACAACTAGCCGAAATTACACAGAAGTTACAAGAAATTACATCCATTCCACATCACTCTCATTATAACATTAATGAGGGTCATCGAATACATGGTGTACGTCGATCAGTGACAGCCACTACACCCATGGTGAATCGAAAGCCTCCACCAGCACCTTCCCATTATTATTCAGCCACTATAAGTACTCGTCGAAGTTATTATCCAATGTTATCACCGCCCTTGTCAAGGAAAAGCGTGGGACATTGTTTTGAACCTATGGATAGTGATGATATATTATTATCCAATAAAAGTAATCATGGTAATGAAGAACCCTTATTGCAGGTAAATTAAAATGGTGATTAAAATATAGGAGAAACAGAGAGAAAGAGAGAGGGTCAATAAAGCAACACTCACACAAGCGTTCTATAGAATGTTTGTAAAGAAACGCCACAACATAATATGTCTTTGATGAAATGTTATGTTGAAAGTAAAATTGATGCACAAATTCAAAAACATGCCTATGCACGTCAACGATCTAAAAGTTGCATAGATCCAAATGCAGAGGGTAATTATTTATTCATTTATACGAGCTGGATATATGATCCATTTTTGATTGACACATAGTTATATAATAGACAAGAAGAATCCGAAGCATGATCCTATGGTTTTAGATTTACCTCAAATAAGTTTACCTAAACGTGAATCGGGTATTCTCTCTAGTATTTGATGATCTTTGTTTTTATTATTCTCTTTGGTTTTTTCGCAATGACATTCTTGTATAAAACCCTCCCATTCCCTTCCTTATTTCGTTCTTTCCTAATTTTATCCCATATCCAATGATTATCTTGATATATATATATATATAAACATTTTTCTTTTTGTTTTAAAATGTATAAAAAAAAGAGATCGAAAAAAAACAACAATGATTTTATAAGATATTTTGCAAAATTGGAAAAAAAGAGGGTATAGTGACAAGAAAAATAGAGAGGGGAGAGAGAGAGAAGCTGGAAATAAAAGAAAATGGAAAGAAGGTATAATTTGTATTTCTTTTAATATGTTTAAAAAAACAAAAACACAAAATGATGTGATTTTTTCATATAAAAATGAATTCTCTACTTTTTTCTTCTTAATGAAGAATTAGGTGCTTTTGCAGTAGTAGCAGCACCACGACTCTTGGGTGCTGTAGTTGTAGTAGCTGTAGTATTGGTTTTAATACTTGTCTTGCTTGTATTAGAAATCTTGTTTCGTCGAACAGGTCGTGGGTTTTTGGGACATCCATTTCCATTTAATAAATGAGATTTCCATTGACTATCAGTAGATGGATCAATATGTTCCAGACACAGTGGACATCGTGTTTCACTATCAGGAATAGCTACAGTCATTTATAAATAAAAAAAGAGATATAGGTATCAATTAATTATCATCATCATAAAAATAAACAAAATATACGTTTTTTTTTCGGTGGATCAGGTTTTAATTTTTTTACCTGAACAAGTTTGCTTCAATGTATGTTGAAGCCATTGTTCTACTGGTACTGCTTGTTTACAACGAGTACATTGTTTTACCAAATGTCGTTTGGCACAATCCTTAAATGTATGATCACTCAATGTGGAAATTTCCAAGATCTATATATTATTTAATATATATCCATTAGATTACAGAAGTATATTAAAAAGAGATAGTAGCAATTGTTACTTACGATTTGACATCTGGAACAGCTAGTTAATACAGGACATTCATCGTAATAATGGGAAATAAGCGTATCTTCATTAAAGTCAGGGTTACTTTCTTCACAGAATATACAAATGCTAAAAAATCGAGAGGGTTTTTGTTTAGTAAAATTGCACCAAAATACAAGATATACTATATGAATGTCAAGCTTACTTTTTATCATCCAAAATATCTTCCGGTTGTTGTGTAGTGGAGTTTGTGTTAGCAGTAGTAGTTGTGGTCTTGGAGGAGGCTTTAGAAGTAGTAGTACCACGTGCACTACGAGCAGAAGATGCAGTACGTGTGGTTCCATTGGTATTGTTTGTCGGTGTAGTAGTCTAAGAAATAATAAAAAACCAATATAAGTATTATATATATTGGATTGGTTATTGTACATCAACCACAAAAAAAACACTTACCTTTTTTGTTGCTGTGGTTGTTGCCTTTCCACGTTTATCAGCAGTTGACGTAGTTGTTGTCGTTGCACCAGTGCGTCGCTTGATGCTATCTTTCTTTGTACCAGGTTGGCTTGACTTCTTTTCAGAAGGTGGGCTTGCCTTTGCAGCCAATGCACGTAGCTCAGCTACTGTACCATTCGACCCAAGGGAAGAACTCTTGGAAGATGATTTATCTTCACGCGATTCTGCCACTTTTTTCACAGTCTATGAATTATACAATTTTTGGGTTAGACAAATACATGGACGCTAAAGTTGTTTACCAATTATTATTATTATATATATACCTCTGCCAATGAAAGACGCAAATCCTTATCAATATACTTGCTGACGGATTGGAAACCGACTTGTTCAGAAATATCAATGACCAATTCAACGGCAGCTTGACGCACATCATCATGAGAGTGATTCAAATAAGTCACCACGAAAGCCATCAAATCCTCTAATGAAATGATACCATCAGACGAGGCATCATAGTTACCAGTCTTCTTATTGCTGCCAGTGGTGGTGGTAGAAGGATTCTTGACTCGTAATTCATTGACAGCCGAAGAGACCAATTCAATACGTGCACGAGCATCTTTGTGGTTATGGATAATACGATCAGGTTTGGCAATATAAAGAGAGACTAAAGAATAAGGTCTTTTACAGAACTTTTCAGACAAGTCAAGAACAAGTTGAGAGGCGGGTTGACGAATACGTTGGTTGGAATCGTTGGTACGCATCAATAAACCGGAGAATGCACGTTCAATTAATCCAAAGAAAAGAGTGTTTGGAACAACTTCACAAATGACTAAACGGATAAAATACAATAAAAATTTGTTTCAAGGAACAGAGAAAAGGGAGGGAAAAAAAAAGAGAAAGAGAGGTAGGAGGTTAAAATCATTTTACTTTTTTGCATTTAGCTGATCAAATTTGATAAACTTACCATTCAAATCTTTCCAAATTTCAATGGTCATACTAATAATAGATTCTCTTGAATCCATGACAGCCTCCTGAATCATCATTAATACGGCCTTGATAAACATGGAAATACGACGAGTTTCTTCTTCTTCATTGTTGTTACTGCTGCTAGATTCACTGCTGCTATCATCGATGAAATTGGGATCCTCCATGATTTCATCAAAACGATGGAATTCATTGTTTTCAACAAGCATACCGGCGACTTGAACACTTTCAGCGACTTGTTTCAAACCATATTCACGACATTTGACCTTGACACTGAGAACACAAGCAACGACATCTTCACCAAAAACACAGATAGGAACACGACAATTATCGCGTTCAGCTTCAATCAAAGGTTCAGGGACACAATCAGGATCCAATTCTTTTTTCTTTTTTGCAGGCAATGGTTCTTGTTCTTGTTCTTCTTCAAGAATGGATTGTTCTTCTGCAGGAATCATACCACGCAATGAATGTTTGCGAGCCACCGAGGCGGAAAGGGAAGGAGCCATTAAATCAGACATAGACACACGTCGTATATCAATGGTCGATTTTTCCATATCTTTGGTAGTCAGTGTATGATGATGATGTTCGCTTCCATCTTGTACCATCATATCCCGTCCAATCAAAGGACTACTTCCATCGTTATGACCACCGTAGGATGTCAAATGAGGAGGTAATAACATTTCAGCGGCATCGGTAGAAAGAGAAGAGGTAGGTGAACTTTGATGTGTTGTAGAATCGTTCTGACTAATACCTTCATTGCTGCTTGCAGGGGCAGGAGGAGTGCTATAAGCATCAAAGTTGGTCCATTTTTCGATTTCGTCGTATAAACGATCTTGCTGTTGAATTTCTTGTTGACTTTCATTTCCATTATTATCACCGGGGTAACTACTGATTAATGTCGTGCTGTCTTCATCATGATGGTGGCGATGATGATGTCGGTTCATATCAAGCTCCTCATTGCTGTTATTGTTGGGGTAAGCTGGTTCACGTAATGATTGAGGAATCATGTCGTTATCGTCATCATCTTCCTCATACTAAATAGTAATGACGAAGGAAGAAGAAGAGAAAAAAAGAAGGATTAGTTACCATCATCGATTCTGTTCATCATGAGGTTCCTATTTATAAATATGTATATACCTCGATTGCACCAGCGCTCCCAGCAGCAACCACACGACCATCACGGGTAATTTGAATGTTTGCTTGTTGTAATAATTGTTCGGCGGATCGTTTAATTTCGCAAATATCAGCCTAATATTTTAATTAGATTTCATGTAATGAAAATGACGAATCATCGATATTGTGGATAGCAACAACAATTACAAACCTTGATTTTTTCTGCTTCATCATAATCTTTGGATTCAACGGCTTGTTTCTTGCCCAATTCTAAGTCAATGACGATTTTGCCAAAACGAGATAAATTATCACTGATATCTTTGTATACTTTAGCAATTTGATATGATTCATCTAGTCAAAAATCAAATAAAAATTAGTTTTAGCATCTAAATTACTTTTTTTGTCACTAGGGTGAATGTTATAAGATATATACCTCGAGCCGCTTCTTCTTCAGCATGCATTAAAGCGGAAATCCATTGTTGAAGTTCAATATCAAGTACTCCAGAAGCAGAAAGTCGATTACTAAGACTTTGACTGCTAGAGACACTTGTTCTTCTTGTAGATGAACTTAACATACTTGATTCATCTAAAGGATGTTGTAAATATCGGGCCATATGACTCTATTTAATGTATTATTATTAGTTTGAATTCTTCTTGTCATTCTAATGGTTAACAGTAATTTTTCTAAAAAGAACTTACAGGGATTGCAGTTACACCTGCGCTTTCATGACGTAATGGTTGACCTAACACGTTAAGGGCGAGTATGCCAACCTATTCAAAATAATAATAATAATAAATAATAGGGAATAGTGTGTCAACAAGATCGACAAGAAACGCATGAATTTTATAATATAAAAAAAAGAGGGTGTTTGTGGGACAAATGAACGAAAATCCAAACCACATGGATTGAAAAAAAATAAAAGGCGTTGTTTGGTGGATGATCAACAAAAATGACAATAATTATGCTTACCACCACCAACCAGTAAACAACCCTTGTCTTCCTTCCCCTTCTCTCTTTTACTCATCTTCTTTCTCCCCCCAACCTCTCCCCTGATCGCATTATTATAAAACCACTTGTTCTAAAGTTGTTGACTGGATAAAAAAAATAAATCATTCCCCTCTCACTTCTTCACACCCCCTTTTTTCTTCTCTCCTCTCATCAAACAATAAAAGTGATAATAGTAATGAAATGTTTACCTGATTATAAGTATTTAAACGATTTCGATGGCAACTGCGCACGACCAATCTGACATATTCACCATCAGCATTGACTTTAATGGATTTTAATTCACGAGCCCGATACTGAGCGCGTGTATTATTATCAAGACTGACATAGCTGAGAGAGAAATAAAAATGTGTCAGTCAATTCAATTTCCAATGTTAGTCTTCGACTCCGATGGATGCAGCATTATTACCCTAATCGTGTGAATTCAATCACCATATCATCATCTTCTTCATCGTCTTCTTGGCCCTCTGCATCATCTTCTGGTGAAACATGCTCATCAAGATCATCTTGAATACTGGATGGATCTTTCAAGATACCAATATATACGTCTACTTTGGTCGCAATTTTATAATGATGGGATAATACTTGAACTTTAGAAATACGTGCAGGTCCACAAAGTAATCGAATAATAAGATCTTGTGGATAAGTAGGACATCTATGAAGGGAATGGTATTAATATTATAATTGATTTTTGTTTGTTTGTTCGTTCATTGCTGTTGAATAATGTTGGGTGGTCGTTTTTTTTTTTTTTTTTTTTTTTTTTTTTTTTTTTTTTCAGTCCAGGAGCCATAGTAGTGATATATAGAATAAGAATAAAAATTTACTTTGGTGTTTGCCAGCCTTTCACTTTATTATTACTCGGCAATGGGTCGGGTTCACTAATGTCAGCATCATTATCAATCTTGTCTGATCGTTTATTTCGATTACCAGGACTCGAAGCTACAAGTTGTTCTGGTTCATGATCATCGTCCCACGATGAACAGTGCGCTATTTCGTAAGGAAGTGGCACAACAGTCATGGAATGTCGAGGTTTATTTATTTAAATTGAAAAAGGGAAAAAGGAAAAAAGAGAAAAAGAGAGAAAAAGAGAGAGAAAAGAAAGTAAGAATATTACCCACAAAAAAAAAAGAAGTATAATAATAATTATATTATGCTCTAATAGGTTGGGTTGGATGGGTGCCAATATATGTGTCGAAAAAGGTGGATTGGGGGGTTAAAATGCTTTTTTTGGCTAACACTACAAAGTTGCTGCATGTGGTGAATGACTGATTTTTTGTTGTACGCACATGTGTTTTAACAAGGTGAAGGAGCTTCAGATTTTTGGTTTGCTTTTCACTTGTGCCACCTTCAATCCTATTTTATTATTATCCTATACAAGCAGAAGACTTGTTCAGTCAGCAACTTCTTTATGGCGATGGAATCTGCTGCTAGCTACTAATAACTACTTAGTAGGTATAATAATGTGAAAGCTAATAAGCCTTCTATTAATAGGGATTAGGAAGCAGGTAAAATAATAGTGCCACTCAATCTTCAAAGTCTCCTTGAATATTCTGTTATGATTTGACGTAGCACAAAAGAATACTTATAAATTATAATACTACAGCTACTATTTGAAGTTGCATATGTATTATATTATTTCTGAAACTTTTGAATCAAGATCACATTTGCAGGTATTTGCAGCTAAAATGATTATAATCATAATTATATAAAGAGTAACTTGTTTTTCTAGACCTTGGTATTGTTAATATAATATATATAAAAACATAATAAATCTAGGTGGCACTTTTTTCTTCGATCATCGATGTACGAATATAACAATAAAGCACATTGTTTCGGAGTCAACGTTTCGGCAAATGACTCGTTTAGGAGGAAACGTGTAACAAGGATCCTTTTGGACAACCGTTTACAGGATTTTGACTAGTGGTTGGCACATCTTATTTTTCAACTTGGCGCGTGGTGAAAATTAGAATGGCATTTGGTTTTTTTATTATTATTATTATTTTGGCACTTGATGAATTTTGATTTGGCATGAATATCATATATTTATTTCAATCCAACAGTTTTATTGGCTAAGATATAATTATTGTTTCTTTAATATTAAAGTTATTGGTATAATGTCTTGTGTAACTAATGTGATAAACTGTAACTTATAAGAGGGCTGAGAGTGATAAAAGAAAAAATTGAAACAAGTGAAAAAGCAATGATGAATAGAAAATAAAATGAATGAACTGGAAGGGGAGAGACAGAAGGGAACGTCCAAAAGCACCATGTGGACAATTAGCTCCTGTTCACAAAAAAAAAAGATCTGGCAAACTATATTGCAGACGATAACATCTTACGGCCAGATGGATGACTATCTACTTTTCGTAAGAAATATGACAAAAGAAAAAAGTGCATCTTATACCAGGATAGCCGAGATGCCCATGTATGCTTTATCCATTGCCTAGCTGAGGTGAATGTGTAGAAACCAAAGAGAGCTAGACAAATTGTGTATCACGATAATCCAGATTATTGAGAACATCAGCATTGCAACAATTCTATTTTACCTGTTTCACCATTCAGCATGTTAAAGCTATCCTCATCCACCTCTTGTCGCCTTGTTGGTTTTCACCGCTCCACACATCATGACCGAGAATAATACACGAAAAGAAAGGTGATCAACACAAAGGATTCTGTATATGATAGGGACAAAAATAAATCACCATTTACTTATATATTCATAGCACTGCTTGAGAGCCTCCAGGTGAGTAACTCTCGCACTATCCAAGCCGTTACACGGGCAAAAAGGCACGGTTCATGTATCGTGCGAGGAATCGCACTTTGGGACATATATATATATATATAAGAGAAAAAAAAGTATATTGTCTCGATACTAGAGAATATATCCTATACTTGTACACAGTAACCACCCATAGCAATCCACTTGGAACGAATCATGACAACATCGATTTAGGTTCTTTGTAAATGCATTGCTAATCACTAGAGTTCAGAACCGTCGTTAATGAGTATTTCGCATGGACTTGAATCAAACGAGCCAGGACACACACGTTTTTGTACCCTTACAATCATAATTACTTTGATAACAGCGTGAAGTAGAAACCATAAAATGCTACCTCTGTTAACTTCTTATTGCTAGGAGGATGTATCGAAACAACGCATAAATACATAAACACCTTGTTATAAAAAAAATGATGCATATAAATGAAAACTTCTGTTATAAAAAAAGGTCGATGAACATAATTATAAGCCATACTTTTGTTTTTCTCCTGTATGACCACTTGAAAGAACAAGTAAAGTAGAAAGAAAGAGTAGCTGTAGATCCGTATTAAATTATTTTTTACATATCAAGACATTTCTAATCTAAAGCCAGATCCAAACAAAATGCCTAAGTTAGTAAAACGAAAGTAACTACAATGACACCCCTCTTTGATCCGATTCTCAATAAATTATTAAATGTATAATAATTTACCATATAAACGAATTATAAGGTCCTGGCCAGAAGAAATATCTTGACATGTAAAAAAAAAGTGATGTCGTATTAGTATTATTGTTTGGTAATTGATGTATATAATGAACAAAGATTTAATGCTTACCACGCAAGTATAGAGGATGCTTCCTGCCGATGGCCACACCCCATAATTCATCAACTTTTGACCATACTTGTACTGAGCAACTAAAGGCTTTTTTTTTACAATAGAAAACCTTGCAGGAACTCCAAGCAAATGATCGTTGATGAAGAATGAGAGGAACCATCCCAGGGCACCTTATTTACACACAACTTGAACCACACGAACTAATTGCTCTCGTTGGTGCATTTATTGACTTGAAAATGTCTGTTGGCGCCATGGAACTCTGGAAGAATATTTATTTTTCTAGTAATTAGAAAAACCTTCTACCCAATGGCCGGTATTCCATTTACTTCAACTGTATATACAAAGAAATTACAAGAATATGTGACAAATGTTTCATACTGTGCAAAAGTTGGTTCCAAAGCCGCATTATATGTATGTCGCAATGTACTAGATATGAAGATGAAGCTCTGCTTAAAATGCCGAGTTATTTTCTACTAACAACATCCGGAACCAATTCCTCTGGGATTATCTACATCAAATACACCAAAAACAAAAGCTCAACAACAATTATTCAAGCTTGACGAATTCATCGATTTCATTATCCCTGAAGCAATTGTAAAAAACAGCTTCCGATCAGGGCCCAGCGTGATACTTTATAACTGTAGATTATTATTACAGGAAGCACGCAACAAGCATGGTGGGGACGTTGGTATTTGCACAATGGGTGATGCATTTGAAACAATGATGAATAATTACAAAGGTAAATAAATGGATCCAGTAAAAAAAAGCAAAAGAATTTCTAACATAAATTTAAATATAACATCACAGAAATACCAGCGCTGCCATCACATTTATCAATAGCAGCAATAACACCATGGAATAATGTACCACGATATGAACAAAAAATGAACAGTCGACAAAATAAGTTGTATATTTGCAACCTGGATGAAGCTGTCACTATGAGTGATTTATGGAAAGAATGTACCAAGTCTGGTTCTGTTACTCAGGTAAACATCATTACGGACAAACGTACTGGTATATCCAAAGTGTTTGGGTTCGTTAAATACAACAGCAATGAAACGGCCGCCAACGCAGTGATTTACATGAATGGTCAACAGTTATTATCAAAGCAAATCCATGTGGAATTTGCTTATCAACACGAACTTCAAAAAAAGACATACTTATCATCATCATTCAAAGATTCTGAACAATACCACCAACAGCGAAAACATGAAACTAATAACATAGCGACATCATCCAAACATCCTGATCCATATTACCATTAACAGCAAAAGCATAATAATGGAAATGATAATAGGGCAAGGTTATCCATACATCCTCACCCACATGACCCCGGCAACCATGAACTTTTCAACAAAAATACGTCACTATACAAGAAACATAGAGACATTATAAAAAATCAAATATATTCTACCATGTAAGCTGTTTCTAATATTTATAAAAAGAAATATAACATGAGGAAAAAGGCAGATAAAAATATCAACCTTTTATTTTAGATTACATGGTACAGTTATAAAATGTATCCATTATTTGCAGATGGAATTCTGAATATACTCAACCAAGCTGATAATGACGATCTGAACTATTAGTAAATGAAAGGAATGCGCTGGAAAGTACTATTGATGATGCTGCGATGGTTGTCACCACGGTAAAAATGAGCATTAATAATGAATGGATTTCCATGAATCTGCATGATCACTAATGCCATGAATTTCTATGAAAAGTGTCAGTTCATGAAGATCCATCGATCTATACAGAATCATAGACATTCAGTCATATCCATTACCTATTTATATGCAGATTCATGTAAATTCATATCCTTTTTTTAAAAAAAAAATTTCGTATCTTGCCCTGTGGATGCAGTATATAGTATATCTCTACATGGATGAAACCACTTTTATTCTATTATGATATGCACTTTGGATAATAAAATTTCTTTTTGAGGGCCATTGCCTATACAAAATAACGAGACAAATAGTAAAGAGACTATGGAAATTCTTCATAAACCAGTATCATGGTTACACAAAGAAGTGTAAGTAAGGATTTTTCTTGGATAAGCATGCAGTTTCATATACCTATGGATATTCATTCATTTCATTCATACTCATAGATATATTTTATGGATATTCATCCAGTTTCATTCATTTTTATAATAGAGATTCATAACAATATCTGCATGGTATTGCATCATTGTACTTTTTCATAGATACTCATAGATATTCATAGCCTTTCATAATCCACTAATTCATAACCATGCAGAATCAAGTAAATTAATTTTTTTTTTTTTTTTTTTGCCGTGCTGTATATCAAATTTTATCACATAGCCACTTTAAATTGTCAATTCAGATTTTATTGTTTTGGGCTAGACCTCATGCACTACATTTTATAACAGAGTATATAACTAGAAAGTAGTTTTTTTTTCACGAATCATGATAGCTATTAACATGGATTATTTTTGCTTTTTCACAGCCATTAAAATTAGACGCAGCTGCTATTGTATAGGCGCCAAAGTTTTCAAAATACAACCGATCTCCAATATGTAATTCTGGAAGATTCCCATCATAATCAATACGGTCATACGAACAGCAAGCTGGACCCCATATTGTACATGGATAATTTTTTTCGTCGTCTTCAATTTCGCGACCATAAAAACAAATTCCGTTTTTTCTGAGAACTGTAGTATTAAAAATGGAATAAAAAATGGATCAATTTAATAAGTTAACGTCTGTCCACAGAATTGATTTTTTTGGTCCCTTTGATATCTAATGATGTTAAATGATAATAATATTTTTTTACCTCGCGGATTTAGTTTTAAATATTCATCAATGGTTGGCGTGTGGGGCGACCCGTAATACCCATCGTTGATATAATCTACAATTTTTTTTTTTGTGAAAATAAATGTAACCATAAACATAAACGCCCACGAGTACACACAGTGCTCTTGTATACAGAATAGATCAAGTATGTAATTTACATGTAAATGTTCGATCCTCCTGCTGCATTTTCTCTGATACATATAAAGAATTCTTTTTATTTTTATCACCATCATGAACTGTGCGTCGTCCAATAATACCAACGCAATATACATAGGCTGGTCCTCCAACGAAATAACGTCCCGGTTCGGCAATAACACGCACATCTTTGGATGGAAATAGTTCATCAACTGTTGATCCAAGTACTGCTGCCACTTTTTCAAAGGTTGTACCTTCAACAACACTTGAATCATTGAACCCGCCTCCAACATCCAATAATGTTAGTTGATAACCAAATGTTTCGGCCCTACCAAACACATGTCGTGCACGAACCAATGCATGGTAAAATGCATCAGCATTGGAGCATTCACATCCCACATGAAAGCTATTATTATTATAATACATACAGAAGAAAACAGATGAGAATCACAAAACTTGCTACTATTTTGGTAGGTTATACATACAAATTGATTTAAAAACACAAACCTGACCCCAACAAGGTTTAACCCCAAATCTTTGATTGTTCGCAGCAAATGATCAAATGTATCAGGTGATGCACCGTATTTACGACCCAATGATATTGCGGAATAAGAATCATCCACCAAATACGCAAAACGAGCTTTGCATTTGGGTAGATTTCTTTTATCTTGTATAATTCATCTTCATTATCAAATGTCATTAACGATACATTATTTTGTGATGCATATCGAAGGAACGAAGGTTGTTTAACCGGTTGAGCATAAATAATTTGATCTGGGTCGACTCCCAATTCTAAAACTTGTTGTATCTCCATCTTGCTTGCACAATCAAAACCCATACCAAGTGATGCTAAATATTGAATGGTAACTGAATCCGGATTGCACTTGATAGCTGATTGTATAAAAAACAAGATGGTAAAATAAAAAATGTTGTTAGTGTGAGAAAATAAAAAAATATATATAAAAAGGAACGGAATGGTGTAGAGAGAGACGCAGAACTATCAATAGTCGCATAACGCTAGTTACCATAAAATGGCTGAATCCGAGGTAACAGTGCTTTCCATTTCAAGTACTGACGATGTAATTCACCAAGGTCACCAACGTAGAACGCATGACATTCAACTGGAATGTTATTATTAGAGAATGATACTGTCTTTTCAAAATGTTCTTTAATGGCTTCTTCGACGCTATTTCCCATGACTTTTGTGGTGAGTCTATTGCTGCCATTATTAATACGTGTTGGTGACACAGTGTTGATTGTATAATTATTCATTTGTTTTATTCTTGTCGACTTATCGTCATTACGTAGGGTATTACGTTGTCTAGATGCATTATCATTTTGTTCTTGAGCACCATCTTTGCCCAGAACTAAATTTAAATTATTTAACAATGATTTGAAATGCATAGTGTATAATAAATGAATATATAAAATAAAATGGAAAGGAAGAGGAATATATATAAAAATATCGTACGTCTAAAATGAAAGCAAAAAAAATCTACGTACATAGGTTTTTGATGGACCCATGATATTGTACATGCTTTTATTATAATAACCAACAAGTATGTCTATTTTACACTTTGCCTTTTTTCTCTTTCAAAAGAAAAAAAAGGAGGGGGGCGTAATAGCCATCATTATGGTCTCGATAAAACAATATTGTCAGTAAAAAAATAGTCGATTATATTTTAAGCATGTCATTTTTTTTATAAAGACCCAAAAGGAAGAAGGGAGGGTCTATCTAAGGAAAAAATGCGTGAATAATCCAAAAAATGGATGCACCGAATTGTTTATATTTTTTGTCTTCTATGCTGCATGAAAATCTATTGTACTAAATCTGCAGCTGTATGCATGATGATCGCTTTCTTTGCACTGAGACCTCCTAATTATGCATCAGGTTGATTGCATTAGTGGTTGCTAGCTATACCATGTAATTTTCTGGAGGGAGTCAGAGAACAAGTAGGAAGAAAATGGTATAAAAACACGAAACACAACAAAAAGAAAAGAAAACAGTTACACTGGATTTATCATATAATAATATAACCGTCAAACGTACAGTACCACGAAATTTATATACATATACATATACATATATATGTGAGTACATATATTGCTTATAACAAGCTAACTTTGTTACCTCACAGTTCAATTTAGCTCGCCATAGGTAACATCACCCTGAGCAACTGGATTACTTAAGAAAATGTACAATGCTTGCAATTTTCTCAGCTAGGATTCAAACTTACTTTTACCTTAGAATTAATTTTTGATAATAAATATCAACAAAACCTATCATTTCAAATATCAAAATCACTTTTATTAGTGGTCCTAAACGTGCGCTTCATATATTATATTTTATTTTTGTTTATAACTTATATTTCTTATGCAACGAGACAAAAACGTACTTCAACAAAATCTCAACTTGAATCCCTTGGCTGGTATTGAAACCAAAAGTATCTCTAAGGCAGGATCATTTTTCTTTAGTAGTTAACATGAGAAAAAAAAAGGGTTCTTTTTAAAACGATTGGGTGGGATAGATTAACAAGTTTTTTTTCCGAGTAAGTAAATGTAATTAATAGAGAGGAGTGTTTTATTTTTTCAAGGGTCATAGTAGCTGTTGACATGAATTATTTTGGGTTTTTCATAACCGTTAAAAGTAGAAGCTCCTGCTATTGTGTATGCTCCAAAGTTTTCCAAATACAACCAATCCCCAACATGTAATTCTGGGAGATACCCGTCATATTGAATACGGTCGAGTGAACAACAAGTTGGGCCCCATATTGTACATGGGTATTTTTTTTCATTATTATCTAGTTCTCGACCGTAAAAGTATATATCCTTTTTTCTAAGCACTATATTAGAAATAAACATATATAGTGAATATATTGATATAATGCATGTTTTAAGATTGTAGTATTTTTACCTCGTAAATTTAAATTTAATTGGTCAAGAATAGGCATTTGAAACGTTCCATAGAATCCATCATTGATATAGTCTACGTTTTTTATAATGTAGTAAGTGTTGGTAAATTATTCATGAAAGAATGTACAGTGATAACAATATAGTAACCATGGTATGTCTAGTATATTAATCAACTATACTACTTACATGTTAACTTATAATTCTCCTGGTCGTTTTTTTCTTGTTTAAGGGACAGAGAGTAATCGTAGGCTTTTTGATGATCGTTACTTTCTTCTACTCGTCGTCCAATAATACCAAAGCAAAATGTATAGGCTGGTCCTCCAACGAAATAACGTCCCGGTTCGGCAATAACACGCACATCTTTGGATGGAAATAGTTCATCAACTGTTGGTCCAAGTACTGCGGCTACTTTTTCAAAGGTTGTACCTTCAACAACACTTGAATCATTGAATCCACCACCTACATCCAATAATGAGAGTTGATAACCAAATGTTTCGGCCCTATCAAACACATGTCGTGCACGAACCACTGCATGATAAAATGCATTGTCATTCGAACACCCGCTTCCCACATGAAAGCTATTATGTATATTTGGATTTGTAAACAAAATGATAATAACATTCACTCTCAACATATATCAAATTATAAATCCATTTTGTTTTTACAAAACTGACCTAACCCCAACAAGGTCCAATCCCAGTCCCTTGATGGTTTGTAATAAACGATCAATTATACCTAATGGTGCACCATATTTACAACCCAATGGTATTGCGGAATCAAAATCATCCACCAAAATACGCAAAACGAGCTTTGCATTTGGATAGATTTCTTTTATCTTGTATAATTCATCTTCATTATCAAATGTCATTAACGATACATTATTTTGTGATGCATATCGAAGGAACGAAGGTTGCTTCACCGGCTGAGCATAAATAATTTGATCTGGATCGGCTCCCAATTCTAAAACTTGTTGTATCTCCATCTTGCTTGCACAATCAAAACCCATACCAAGTGATGCTAAATATTGAATGGCAACTGAATCTGGATTACATTTTACGGCTATGTAATATGATAATAAATACATGATGCATAAAAATGATATTAAAATCAGTATACATGTTCTGGTATCTTTTAAGAAAAAAAAGTATATAAAAAGAAGGGGGTTGTTGTAGAAGGTTACACAACATGTTAAACTGCATGATATTTACCGTAAAATGGCTCAATTCGAGGTAATAGTGATTTCCATTTTAAATATTGACGATGCAAATGACCCAGGTCACCGATAAAAAACGGATTCTCATCAACAGTTGTATCATAATTATCAGATGATGGCGTTATCTTATCCAGTTGGTGCCTAATGGCTTCTTCAGCACTATTATCAAATACTACTGTAGAAGTAGTACTACTGTTGTTACTATTGTCACGGTCACAGTTAGCCGTCCTTGTCAATAGAGGTACGTCAATAATACTATTATTATTGGTACTGTGCTTGTTTATTGCTGTTTTCGCGTTACTGTAAGACAGGATTTTTACATCATCATACTGTTGAGATAATGGGGCGTCGTGGTGGTTGTCCTTTTGTTTTTGGGTATTTTTGGAACTAACAAAATGTAAATTATTTAACAGAATTTTTATAAATTGCATGGTTTATGGAATGAAGAAAATGAAAAAAGAGAAATAAATAAAAAAAAGGGATGGAAATATGAAAGGGGTAACATTTATAAAGGGAATAAAAATGATCAGCTCAATTTCACACCATGTTTGGTGATCGTTTCCTGGAGATATCGTAAGCAGGATTGTGCCACAATTTATATTGCAATAAATAAGATGATTGCTGTTACTCTTCATTCAACAATGATCTCAGTCACTTGCACGAAAAAGGTCATCATGCAGTCGATTTCGTTTTTTCAACGTTGTATGACCAATCTCTTAGAAAAAAAACAATCTACTAGTTACTTGGATTCAATAAACAGGGTTTGAATTATATGCATGATATTTTGACAAGCAGTCAAAGGACTGGACATATATTTGCTAGTAAAAGGTATTGCCTGTGTCGTGAAGTTCATTAGCAGCTTCATTCGCTATATAAATTGTGTTTCGTTGCTTACTCATACGTCAGTAAAAATTATTCTATATGTATTATAGAATTATGAAAACAATTTTATTACATCAATACTAAAAAGTAGAGAAGGGCAAGATGTAGTAGTATCTTTAGTATGCAGGGGCGCCTTTTTTTTCATGATATGCTAGGATCATAATATAAAGTCAATCTTGAAAACATCAAATACAATAAAAAAGAGCATAAAAATATTCATAAATGGGTTTTCTTAAAAAAAATAATAAATATATAATACAAGAGAATGACCAGTAGTATAAAACTAGATGAGAAAATTACAAATATAATTGGAGACCAAGTATATGAAGTAGTAGCAAGTGTTCATGAAGAAAAATAATAAAAAGAAAATAATAAATATTCATAGAAAATACATATAGAATATAATGATAATGTAAGTATAAATTGTTTATAGCAGTAGTAGTACATAATAATAGGATAATGAACGGAAAGAAAGAATAGAGTCGTTGTGTTATAATTTATTATTAAAATCAGTACTTCCTTTCTTCATCTTGGATGGACTGTTCTTGTCGTTCTTCATCATAATACATACGACTTGCTCCACCTAATGGAGGGGTCGGTGATGAATCTTCAATTTTTGGAATACCTTTATCATCTTCTTCGTATGGAAGGATCAAGTTCAAAATGACTGCCATGATACCACCAATAATATTGGCAGTAGAAACAACTGTTCTGATGGCACTATAAAAACCATTCAAAGCAGCATTTTCCACTCTTGGTAAGACAAATTTAAACCAATTGGGAACAAGTAAAACACCCAAGCCAATGGCCAAGGAAGAAGCAATAATAACGCGATCACGACGGGTCCATTCCAAGTAAGCAAGAATTCTTAAACCTGATGTTGCAACACTAGCAAATAAATAAACCGTCATGCCTATCAATTTGCATGAAAAAAAAAGGTTCAATAACTGATTCTCATATTAAAATAGAATAGAAAAATGAGAACTTTTACTTACCACCAATAAGTGGTTCAGGGATTGCTAAAAATGTTGCAGAGAATTTACCGAGAATACCACACAAAATAAGAATACCAGCGCATACATAACCAGCAATACGGGCTGCACAGCGAGTTACCTATAAAATTATAATATACGTCTTTTTTTTTTAGAAATCATTCACAACATCTACAAAGAAAATAAGAAAAAAAAAAGTATAATGACTTACGGCAATGATACCATTATTTTGGGTAAACAAAACAGTAGACATGGTAGTTGCTAATCCAGAAAAAATGCCCAACAAACCATCCGTCAAAAGACCACCTTGAATACGTGATTGAAATTCATCACCATCGACTGCTTTTTGAGAGACGTCACATACGGCTGTAATTTCACCAATACTATCAATAATAATAGCCAGTTGTGAAAATAAGACAGGAATCACACCAGGACCATACACAGACAACTTGAAGGTTTTGACCCACAAGAAAGTACCAATGGGAGCAGCGTCAATAGCAGAACTATCAAACATACCAATACTGGCAGCAATAATACAGCCCACGATAAGACCAATGACAACCGAAACATTCTTCATAAAGACGGAACCCAAAAGTTCAATAAGAATTATGGTAAAAAAAACAGATGCACCCAAAGCAAAATTGACAGGACCACCCCATGGTTGAGGGTTAGGTGCATTAATATTAGGGCAAAGGGCAAAAAGACCCTCATCCGGCATTTGCATACAGGGTCCACTACCACCAGCCCAATTCTTCATGGCAGAAGCAAGTAATTTGGCACCGATACAGAAAAGGACAATACCAGTCACGATCTTTGGGAACAATCGCTTAAGAATGCGAGGAGAGACGAAACTAAAGATAATAGACAAGATGGAGCCAACGATTTGAGTACCTAGAATAGCCCCAAAGCCATCAGGGCATGGGAGATAGGTAATTGTTCCATCTGGAAGAATTTCAGTTTGACATGTGCCATCTGCAAAAAAATAATAATAATAATAACAATGTTAGGAAATGACTCATGTATATAAATACATCATATATAAAACATTATTAGATATTTGATACGTACCGATATACATATTTTCGACCATAGCTTGAGAGGCAGGAAGTGCAGAAAAAGCTACACCAGCAATTTCCAATAAACTAATAATTGAGATATGAAATACGAGTAAGTCTATTATTCTTTCATGATTATAATGGTATTGTATTATTTATATTATTATAGGAAAACTTTACCCAACGCCAATAAAATAACGTGTGCGTGGAACTCGGAATCGTGAAGTGTAAATCAAACTATTGTTGTAATCGATGGTGTAAAAAAGCATAATAAGTATATGAAAGAAAAGAAAGTATGAGATACTAATTGATATAGTACTTTATTACATTACCTAGTAATACCAGATACAATGAATGAAGCGGCAATCATATAGGCACGAGTTTCTGAATCCAAATTGAGTGCGGTTGGACCAGTACCAGAAATCAAGAGTGTAGGTGTGATAAGACCACCAACACAACCCAGAAAGTCTACATTGCATTATTATAACTTTTTATGGTTAATATATTATTCATTGCCATCTTTGTGAATATGTATAATATTAGTAATAATAATAATAACATACGTTGAATACCCATCAAAATAGCTACAAAGACAGGAATATCCTCGTCTGGTCCATAAAATTCAGAACGGTTTGCTTTTTTCTTTAAGAATGGAATATATGGCATACTATAGTAATAATAACAAATCGAGATATATGTATTGGTTATTATTATGATTGTAACACATGAAAAATCAAAATTTATTGATAAGGTAAAATCCATATTTTAATTTACCAAAGAGCTCGATAGTCATAGTCTCCCACAATACCATCTTTTGTTGTGAATTTATGCTTCAAAACTTCCAAGATAGATGGTTTTTCTGGATTTAATACTTGTGCGGATGGATAATAAGATTCTTGAGTAGTGTTATTTTCTGTTGAATCCTCAACATCAAGATAATCATGTTTTTTTGATGAAGTAAAACTTGTTGTTGCTGACGATGATGATCCTTCTGCTGTTTTATCGTTGTTTTGCATGGTGTTTAAAAATAAGATAGGAGGTAATTGTTGAAAAATAATAATGTTTGTTGCGCTTCCAGGCAAATATTTATGGTATTGAATAAATGCTGGGCTGGCTGCAAAGAAAAAAAAAGGAAATTAATTTCGAACATCATCTTATTTATATGATTTTTTGCATTATCTTTCTTGTGAGTTAAAAGTGATCCGACGATAGCTTTGAAAATTGCTTGTTGGATTGGTCATTGCGTGAAATAATAGATAACCATAAAATACACGGGAATATGTCGGGAGATAAATGAGAATGAAATCTTCTTTGTATTCTTTTTTATGATTATTTCTTTTTATTATCAGTGAAATAATTACACGAACTACCTCTTTTTTTTGTTATCTTTTATCTTTAAATAAAACCTTTTACCTGGGTCTGTCGATTCTTTATCTGTAATTTAATGGATTATGTATTATATGACAATAATGATAGTCGTAAATCATAAATAACCGAACAAAAATCTTTGTTTTGAAGCAAAAATGATCATCATGATTTACTAATTATTGTAATAGTAATGGCATTTATTACTCTTGTTCTTTTGTTAAATTATATAAATATATATACATATATATATATATAGTGGTTAAATACACTTTTATATTGAAGAAACGTTATCAAGAGTCTAATAATGTGGCTCATGTTGTTTTGTATCAATATAAAGTGAAAAGGCTCAAATCTCGGATTATTGTGGAGTACCGTTTACAACCCGATCTTTGCCTAATTAGGATTATCACATAGTTTATTTGAAACGCCGTTTATGGGTTATCTCTTTCTTACAAAAATATACCTGAGCTAATCTTTGAGTATCCTATGCTTATTGTGTTACTATGATCATCATACAATAAAAAAACAATCCAAACGGGTTTCTTTAAGTATTAACTATCAAGTGGGTACTTCTTGACCTTCTAATTTTATTTTTTTTACCATTATCCCAGCCAAACAAGAAGATTGATATTAATAGTAGTAGGTTGTTATTCATTTATGTATAAACTCGAAAACCTTCTTCTTTCTTGTTCGTTATTTTATTGAGATAAATTAATTCGTTTAATACGTGTATATGTGTGGGAGGATGTAATATGAGGAGATGAAAATCATTAAATCATTTTTAAGCTTAGTATGTTGATACATGAAAAAAAATGACATATTGTCTTTTATTATTTATTAGTATGTGTAATAACATATACAATTGTAATAAAAAGAAAATAGGAAACAAGTTAGCATTATCTATTCAATAATAACCATGTCCTCCATTACACCCAGCATGCACATGTACACGCAAGAAAGAGACCTGTAACCATGTTTTATTATGTCACATTATTGTCATGGCTTTATCTTGTTTTTTATATATTTATCAAATTTTATGTAAATAATACTTGTTGATAAAAACAACAACAAAAAAAATATTCATCAGTTTTCACTCTTTTAAAACATTATTCTAAGATATAATATTAGTATTAAGGTATTATCGAACCTTGGAAATAATAAAAATATTATATAACCCAAATGAATAATAAATTTGAACCGAATGCACCAATTATAATAATAGCACAGTGATTCTTCTTTTGCCTAATAACTCGATATTGTCATGCAAGTATATACCTATTTTTTTTTTTTTTTTTTGGTTTAGTAAAATATACATTGACCAATAGCTATTTACATACAGAAGAAGAATTCTTCGAAGCCTTCATTTATGTACTATGTACATAATATCAGTAAGCAAATAACTGATGAAAAGAAGAATGCACATGTATTATTTTATTATTATTATTTAAGGATGACTTATTTTCACTAACCAAGAAAGAAAAAAAAAGGGAGAATTCAACCCAATAACATGATGCATTAAGAATGACTGATGATTATGTTGAAGACAAAATAAAAAGTTGACTTCTATTGATTTTTTCCATTCATGAATGGAATTTTCATTTTGTTTGGTCTTTTAAAACGTGGGTCAAAAGAAAGAAGGGTGTTATGGTTATTGTAATACACTCAAAAATAAAGGATAGCGGTAGTAATAAAAATGTCATTATTTTTTTTATATAATAGAATACCTAATCCCAAAAAAAACAAGGTTATTGTATATAAAAGTAAACTATGGGTGGTAAAGCCAACAAATATCACCAGCCTTCTTTCATGCGCCACCACAACAAAGCGCACAATTTGAAGTGTCGTGCTTTAAAATAATGTCTTCTCCATAATTTATCAGCCATTTTATCTTGAAATCATGCATTATGTGCGCCGCTTGCACCGGACAAATAGTAAACAACACGGAGCTTACATTGTCTTCTAAATTTTTATTACAAAAAGTCCCAAGTAAAAATAACTTACAAGTATAATGATAAGCTTCTTTCTCCCTCTCTTCTAGTCTTTGTCTTCAAGCATTATGAAGTAAAGTACTTCCCATGTGGAACGGGAGGACAAATGAAGAAGACCATGTTCATTTATATTGTTATTATTGGCAGGTAATATTTCAGGAATGTTTTATAAATAAAGTATTTTGCTATCCGTGTTAATAACATTATTATAAACATGACCCCAGATTTTTTTTGTTCCATAGTCTCCTAAAAAAAAATGGTAATAGAATAAGAAACAAGTAGCTTTATTATTTTTAAGGACGGGGGGGGGGAAGGAAAAGGGGATAAAAAGTGAGAGTGAAAGAGAAGTGTAAGAAGTTATATTAATCGTTGACACTAAAATGTTATTATTATTATATTGATCGATAAGCGATATTATTATTAATAAATTGAGGAAGAAGGGAGATAAATGGTTATAGGGTAATAGGTGTATCTAATAACTATTACCTCCATTACTTACAAACTACTTACAACGTGATATTTCTATTATATTATTATTATGTGCTTCACTTTTGAAATAGAGGATCATCAGGGTCTTTTTGTCCCTTCCCAAAAAAAAAAGGAAAAGTACAGATTATGACAGAACACTATTATTAGAGATATTTATTATATTCACTTTCTTCATTTAGATATATCTAATCAGACACTACAAGGATAATTTAAATACGTTTTTCTTTGTTGTTATCATGAATAAGAAGAATGAGATTATTATTCATTCATGGTCAAAAAAAAAGGTGGCACCTTCTTGATTGTGCTTGTTTAATGGCAGCTGTGGTAGAATAATCGAAGAAAATAGAGCTGCACATACATACACACACATTGTACACTGGTGTTCATGCACCTTCTTTTTTTGGGTTCTGCTAATCCAACCACTGTTTATATTCCCTCATAAAATACATAACAACAACAAACAAAAACATAAAATACTCTCACACATACACTGCTTATGCATCTCTTATTTACACACTCTTTCTATCATAATAAATAAAAATATTATTAGAACCAGTCGTTTTTTAATGCTACGCAGGGGGGAGTAAAAAAAAGCAACGAATTTAACGCAACTGAAAATATCATCCATAACAACAAAGCTTGGCACTGTAGTTGGTGTTATTTTTTTGAGGAGTTTATATTATTTATTCTCTCTCTATAAACTTTCTCGTTATTACACATATTTAACCAATTAATATAAGATAGATGTATTACCATTTCTCCACCCATAAAATGAAATTATCGTGGGGTAGTAAATCATCATCATAAATTGAGCCACTACTACTACATTGTCTATAAAAAACACATGGTAAGGAAAGTTCTTAAAAAAATAAGGGTAATAGGAATATGAACCATAAAATGTGCTGCAGTTGTATATATGATATGTATTACTAAAGAAAGATAATTATGATAAACAGGAGAAAAAAACAAGAAAAGAATGTGGTGGTAGTGGGCCTCAGGCATTTTTTGTTGTTGTGGTTGAGTAATAAGCTGGAGAATTGGAAGGACGATAATGATGATGATTATGGTGATTTTATTATCCTTAAATTATGCATAAAGAATATACAAGGAAAAACCAAGTTACCCTTTGAAAAAACCAACATTTTATCGTGTGTGGCTTTCATTGCAGCTTAACATACATCACTTTTTTTTTTTTCATGCGCATACTTTACAAACTCTCTATCATGGTTTCTATGTATATAACAAGTGATTGAGAATTAACTTTTATCAACCATAAAGCCATTCAATAATCCACAACAAGTATCTATCCAAACCCATTTCTCCTTGAAAGACACATGTTGCATGTGGCGCCTTTGTATACATATCAGTATTTTTTTTTTTATATTATTATATTATGATGATTAGAATAGTAATCCCCTCCCATGGTAAGTTTTATTATTTATATATTATTATATTGAATCTCATTTAATATCGGTGTCTACATTTACTTTGGTAAACGCTCGTGCAAAATAGACCGGCCTGCAGCTACATCATACTCATTTCTCTTGAGTTGTTTTTTTCTCACCCCCAAAAAAATATACTATGACTATTATTAGTATTATTATTTTATAATAAATATTTACTTTTCACTAATATACTTGTTGTTGATAACTAAAATAGGTAACGTCTTTATTCATTCTAATGTACACGCCACACACAGTAAACATACTTAATGATAGGATTTGTTGTTCTTTTTTTTCGATTGTGCAACAGAATAAGTAAACATAACAATGAAATGTGGGAGTAACTTATTTGATATATTGAAAGAAGATCTTCTGATCTACAAGTAGTATATCCCATCATTTCTATATAAATAATTATTATCTGCAATGTTAACTTAAATATGTACTAACCAAGTTCCTTACCATTCCATATTTTTTTAGACCATTTATTTTATCAATATATATATTAGATGTGGAAGATAGAGTGGACGAATAAAAGGGAGGAGGAGATGCTGTGTGTGGGTTTGGGGGAGGGGAAGGAGGAGGAATAGTGGAAGAGGAGAAGGAGGGAGACAAGAGAGATAGAACAATATATAAATATTTAAATATACAATATGTTGCATACTAAAAATGGTATCACTTCCAGGGCGTGCCGTAAATTCAAGCCACGGGGGTGTGGTTTGGGAGAAGAAAAAAGAAAGGAGGTTTTTTTTTTGTGTAAAGATACTGTAAAAAAGTGAATGGAGAATATACATATACACTTTAAAATAAGGCACACCAAAATGAATAGAATTCAAAGGGGAAAAAAAGGAAAATGATGGGATTGGTATCTTTATCCAAATTCAGAAATGTTCAACATTGAATTTATGTCATCTATATGTCAAAATAATAATAATAATAATGAATAACTTGTCTGAGCGCCTGTATGTATTAATATATCAGGATATAATCATCAACATAACAACAGCAGCAATATGGTTAATGCTTCACCATTTGCATATACAAAACTGGGCCACGTTAGCCACACACACAGCAGCAGCTTATTATTATTACCCATCCACAATTGAATATAAAAAGTATATAAAAAGATAATTCATGATCTACTTTTTTTTTTTTTTTTTACCTTTCCTCCCTTCTCCTCACTCTTTCTCTTTCTTCCATTTCACTTTTTTATTTCACTTTATATAACTCTCATCCCTCTCTTTCTTCTCTTATCTTTTTCATTTATATATTATATTATACTATATTTTATTCATCATTTTAATTTCAATTAGAAGCAATATACCTTTTTCAATTTCAATTCTTATTTTCGAACTCGTCGAAAACAAACAAACGAGTATGTTTTTTTAAGAAAACTGGTGACAGATAATAGGATTTTGATGAATCGAATATATAAAGAAACAATAGGCGTTTTAACTTTTTTTTCTCTAATGATTACTCCTTATTGTTATTGATATATATAATAGGTACATATTATTCAAACTGTCAGCTACAACCATTTTATTTTTCAATAATATAATCATGACAAGGCCACTACATCCTGATAAAGGGAAAGGGCCAGCCATAAGTGGCGATAATAATAGTGGAGAAGAATATTATACTTTTCAACAACAGCAACAATCACAACCCTATTATTATCAAAGCAATGACGACCCTAGCATTAATAACGATCATCCATTGTTACTTACTGGAAACGACCCCTTTATTGAAAATAGGCTGGACAGTCATCATCCTAGTTATGAAAAGGAAACCAACAAATTCGATCCTTCTTCTGCTGTAGCTCCTCAACATCCCTACATAAGAGGATCACCAACGGCGGATGATATTTCTTTCATTCCTCCTCCTTCTACAGATTATACTACAATATCTTCTCCTGCCCAACAACAGAATATTCCTTCGCACCATCAACATCAAGTAGGTGTAGGAAAAACAGGAATGAGTACACACCATTCATCATCTTCTTCTTCATTTTATTCTACTGGTAATGTATAAATTAATAATGCATAATTTGATTTTTAGTATATACATATGTATATTTGCTTATCTGAAATGATATAAATAGATTGTTACGACGATAGATTTCTACAGCAACAACAACAACAACACCCACAACAGCAACAACCATCACCCTATTATGGAATTTCTTCTCGCTCATCCTCTTCATCTTCATTATCAGTATTATCTACATCACAACAACGCCATCACCCGCTCTCATCGTCAACAACATCTTCATCTATGATAATATTTGCTCCTACAACTCCATCAATCGTTGATCATTCCGCAGGTACGGTTTCCCATCTAACCTCACAACAAGAGGAACAACAACCCTATATATCTCGACAGCAGCAACAGCAGTTTGATTTGGTTACGGAAGACTCTCAGGAGCAGCAACTCATGGCGTTTTACTATCACCTCCTTCAACAGGACCATTCCACCTCATCCTCTCAACAACAAGTGCCACCAGCACCAGAACCAACAATGATGTCATATTATAATCAAGATCCTCAGCGTAACATGGTAATCCATGAACAACAACAGAATTATCAACAACATGTTATGGATGAAAACGATAGACTTCATCATCAAAACATTCCTCAGCAACAACAACAACAACAACAACAACCGCAGCAGCAACAACCATGGTTATCATCACATGAGTCAACCATGCAATACTCAGCACAAACAACAACACCACCACCACAACAGCCCATTTTTTCTGGATCTTCACCTACATCTTCGTCATCCACTATAACGGAATCTGTCATGGAATCTTCCATCTCTTCTTCTAGAACTAGCACCAGCAGACGTACACCAGAACGACGACACGAATGTCCTATTTGTAATCATTTATTCACCAAACACCATGATCTTATTCGTCATTTTCCAACACATGTTCCCGAAAGTCGACGAGTCACTTATCCTTGTCCAGATTGTGATAATTTCTTTTATCGGAAAGATTCAATTACTCGACATCGTGGTACATCCGCTTGTCCAAAGAATAAAGATAACAGTCAAAACAAGGATAACAGCGAAGAGAAATGATATATAGTTCAGTTTTTTTTTAAAAAAAGAAATACAAAATATTATAAATATATTTTTTTTATTCACTTGTTGATTCACACCATCACCACTACCTACAACAATATATATTTTAACCCAAAAAAAAATGACAGCGAAAAAAGACTATATTCCATTATAAAGTACATGAACACGACGACAGGCAACCGAAAAAACACAGGCAACGTTTTTCATACAAATTATATTTTTATATTATAACTTTATGGGTTTTCCTTGCTGATTACTATCTACTCTTACCTTTATGCTCATTTCTTTTTATAAAATGCTCCCTCCCTCTCTCTACATATATATATATATATATATGATTGATGCTTTTCCCACCCCTTGTTATTATTCCTCTTTCTAAACCTTTTTTTTTTCGTGATACATATTCCTTTTATGATCATTATTTCTTTTTCAACCCCACAACTATGCTTAAATGAAATTCCTTACTAGAAATTACAACATTGATGACCATGTACACACATACATACAACTATACACATCACACACAGAAACATTTTTTTTCTTTCTTTTCAATATGATTGTTCTTCTTATATAGCATTTCCTGATATATGATTCTCAAATATATATTAATATACTTGTATTAAAAATAAAAAAATGTGATTGACATTATAAATATCCTTACTAATTATTTTGAAATAATAAAACCATGGGTAGAACATTGTATTTTATTCTTAAATTTAGTAAATGAAATATTTCTCCTCCTGCCTGTTGTACAACAAATAAAAAAAGAAACCACCAAAGAACATTCTTCTTCTCGTGTAATCCTACACCCCTTGATCAGATTGCAGTAACAATCACTAGACACTAAAAAAGTATTTACTATGTACGTATTTATCAGTTACTCCAGAAATGCTTGTATTTTTATATATAATATACTATGCAACTATATTACATAACCCATTACTTTTTCTCACAAATTCCTACTATCTAATAGTAACTCACTTAAATAGTGCCTCTTTTTTTTCAATAATAAATGATATTAAAAGAATAACGGGTTTTCTAAAAGGAGTATCTAGTGAGTGAACCTTTCTCACATCGCAATGTTTGTTTTTTTGGATATTGGCGTAATAGGGTACAAAAAAAAAAAAGAAAACCGATTTTTGGCCTTTTAAGGAAATCGATCTACAATCGATAAATCAAACCAGAACATTGGATTTTAAAGAATCGTAGAGAGGTGTATGAACCATGGGAAAAGGAGAGAAATAACAAATAGGTATGCAAGCATTATAATAATAATAATAATAAAGACCGTATATATAAAAAAAATTGAGATTTATAATGATTAACTTTTTCTTTTACGGAACAACCCATAAATGATCTTATTTTCACCCTGATTTCTAAATCTAGTCACTATCAAACCAGTCAATTATGTATATTGGAGGGGGGGGAGTGAGGAGTGATGGGGTGGGTGAGTTGAGGGCGTGAGTTTTGACAACTAACCCTTAATTCTAAACCGAGTGCTACCACATATATTTATACCATGTATGTATATTGTAAGGAAGAAAAAAAAAAGCATGGTTGTTTAGGTGCCACTTTTTTCTATTTCATGCTTTGCGATCGAAAGCAATTGCATCTTAATCAACTATATATATTAAGGAGGACAGCCATTGCTTTTTCATTATCCCAACTTAATTATTTTATTATTATGGGTCCATGTTTCTTTTTTTTTTTTTCAGTTAATCAACTTTATAATAGTAAATAAAAATAAAGGGTTCTTTTTCTTTATTATTACGGACTCCTCTCCTTATGTGTTTTTGCAACTCTTTTTTTTTTTTTTAAAAAAAAAAACATGATACCTTGCAACTTGTAACAGTATTTTATTGATGCTGTGCCTGAATAGAGAGAATATCTACTATTCACATGATTGAATATTTGCCAGTAAAAGACCCTTATGATTAAAACTACTGCATCTTATCTCATAGTATTATACTGTTATTCCTGTTTGGAGTGAATCCGCGTTTTTTTTTTCGAACCACATTTTTGGAATTCGCATTGTTTTAAAACGCGGGGGATCTACTATAGTTCCCCTCATCAAGGGCTCTTTATTAAACGAATCTAAATTTAACGTTTTACTATGCACGATTAAATTGTCCTATTTATTACTCTACTTTAGTTAATATATATCGATATTTATAGTGGCCTATCCCAACCTCCACGATCGATCTCTAGTAGAATAATAGAACAATCGATCCAATAATACAAATACATGAAATAGTAGTCTTTTCCATCCTCTTTCCTATTCCCAAAACCAAAAATTATACAAACTCAATGCATCAGATCATACAATCCCAGCGAATGAGGTAGTCTATTGTTAAGTGGTTAAAATCACATGGAAATGCATTTTTATGAATCAAAAAAAAAGTTGCAGTTGTTTAAAATAAATAATGACATTGATTTAAGGGGAGAAGGCTGGAGAGCAAAAGCAAAGCATCGAGTTTTACAAAAAAAAAAAAAAAGGCGATCATGGCGTATCATAGAACACGACGCGTCTCTCTCTTTTTTTTTTTTGAGTGTAAATGTATGTATGTAAATATGAATATTTATAAGTGTGTGTGTGTATATGTCAAGTGATTGATCGAAGGAGAAAAAGGGGAGGGAAAAAAAAGCGATCTGTTCTTTTCTATAAGCTTAAGGGAACAATTCCTTAAGGATTTTGATGGTATCTTCAGGGCAAGTCACGGAGTGACCGGTAACGTCAGGATGATTATAAATTTCATAATCGTTTCCTCCTTCAAAGGTCTTGTCACCAAAGAAATGAATGGTGGTAAAACCTTCCTTCTTAACGTGACGAAGACTGTATGTCTTATCCCAACCGGTAGGGAAAACATCAAATGAGATTTGACCACCAATGGAATAAGTCAAATCCAAATTGGGGAATGCGGCCTTGAGGTCAGCAACAAATTTACGACGGATACCACGTTCCAAATCATACTTTTCAAATTCACAACGTTCAGCATGAGTACAGTTACGACCGATAGGAGATACATTAATCATACCATTACGGAATTCAACAAAGGTACCACTATAAATATATATATATATATATATATATATATACGTCAATTTTTTTCTCTTCATTTTCTCCTATACGTAATATAAAACCTTCATACTTTCCCCCACCCACGATGATCTCTGCAGTTTTTTTTTTTTCCCTCGTTTTTTATTTTTATTTTTTATTTTTTTTATTAATAACTTACCGCTTCTTGGGGATATCCAAATCAGCAATGTAATGCAAGATAAAGCTCACAAGCTTATTGTATTGTTCATCACCAATCCATTCAATGAAGCTCTATAGATCATATCCAACCCATATAGCGTTAATATATATTTATTATTAGTATTAATATTCAAATAGGTGTTATTTTACCTGAGAAGCCATTTCTTCAGCAAGACGATAAGCGGTAAGACCATTTTCAGCAAAGCAATAGTCGAAATCATTTAAGACTAAATCATAGAATGGTGATTAGCCATGGTTTCCATTGCCTCAACCTTTTTCATCCAAAAGTCCCTCATCTGACATGTTTATATATATATATATATTTTACCTGATTCACCCAATTGTTCAACTTGCTTCTTAAGATCAGAACCACCAACAAAACCAATAACAACCTTCTTGCGAAGTTCAGAAAGAGTTTCAAGCATCTCCTTGGAAACAGTCTAATTTTATCACCTTGATCAGTTATTTTGACAGATTCTTATTTTCTCCCTCCTTCCTCCTCCCCCTTTTATTGAGAAGAAAGAAAAATACGTTACCAAGCGAGCAGGAGTTAAAGTACCATCCACATCAAAAAGAACAATAGTATTTTTGATAGGACGTTCAGTAAAAGGAGTGATGGGCGACATGATGAAGTTAGTTTGTATTTTGAGAAATAGAATAGGTACAAAGAGAAAAAAAAAGCTGGAAAAACTCAATCTTAAATATATATATTATATTTTAAAACTGAGTGTAACCAAAAATGGTGGCAGCGATCGTCGTTGACTTGCCTGCCAAGGTTTAAATCTATCCAGTGAAAATTTATACGTAGTTTAACCTGATCTATTTGAAACGTGGCCAATTTTTGGTGGAAAAAAGAAAATCAATTTATATATATATATAAAACTATATTTAGTTTCTTCTTTCTTCTACTGAATGCATTAATGTGATTATTATTGTATTTAATATATAGTATATTAATGCAAGTGGGATCAATGTAAAGGCGAATTTAATAAAGAAAAAGCCTTTTGTTTTCTCACTAATAATAAAATGGATGCCTGTGGTTTATTATGTTATCAATACCTGGGTTTAGATTTTTCTATGCTTTTCCTTCCTTTCTAGTCCAGATCGACATACTATTCCATAGCTATTCCTTGTCTATTATATTTCTTGCTATTATATATATAAGATCTATTATTTCATTCTATAATATGAAAAGTTTACGTACATAATAAGTTCACATTCTTGAAATTATTTTATAATGTTATTTCCCAAAGTATAAATAAACTTAGCCCAACGGAATCTGAGAAGAAGTAGGTTACAACAAGAAGCTTTTTTTTTTATTTGTGTACCTTTGGCTTAGTGAGATTGTATATATAAGACCCCGATGCAATCAAATATAAACACTTATTTTTTTTCGTTTCTTTTTTCACTCTTGTTCCTTCTTTCTTTATAATATATACTCTCTTTATTTTCATTAATACTATTAAAAACAAACTATTTATCCTTTATTTAATATATACACGATTCTGAAAATCCAGTTGATTTATGACGAAAGCAGGAAAGACGATGATATGGAATTATGGCAGAAAAACAATTAAAAAAGCGTAGAAATAAGCATTTTTATATGTATTTTCATATAGAATATTCTTATTTATTAGTACTTAGAGAAAGATGGAGATGTTCGCTTGGAGAAGGAGGATGTAATTATTATTTCAAATGATGCTATTAGCGATGGATCAGGGTTGAAAAGAATACTCATGAAAGAAGGAAGGGGGCGCAACGAAAAAGAAGGTACTTTATTGGTAATGATGTAATAATTGTATAGTTATAATTCTTCTCATCATTTTATCCTATTTCATCATATCTATAGATTATTTACTACTATCCTCTTTGAGTGGCTGACATAATGAACAATGAAGATGTTATATATCCAAAACGAGAACAGACTACAACAACCAATTGAATTGTCTATCCACACCGACTGGAAGCGAGTAACTTTTTTTTTTGTCACTGATGTACCTCCTTTATCCATAAGGATGAACGCCACCAATTTCCCCCCCAAAAACCCAACCACCACTGTTTATACGCTCTCATTGCAAATGCATTCATCTGTTTTTTTTTTTCGACACGTTAGGAACTCATACAATGTTGTTTATATTTTCAACATCATCACAGACATATACAACGAAAATCTTCATCCTCGGATACAACAAAAAAAAAGTTTACATACGAGGAATGTGAGGGGGGGGGAGACGAGGGGCCATGAAATAGTTCAAGTCAGGTTATTATATTTATAAAATAACTAATAAATAACAGAAAGCAATAGTAAAACATACAACAACAACGATAGTAAACAACCGTGTTTCTTCTGAACCACCTCTTCTTCATGATGATGAACTTTTACACCGAGTTACTTAGTATATATCGTTCTAGCTTTATAATTACCACCTCAATCAGTTTTGTATATCTAATAGAGATGATGCCAAGAAAACAGTTTTTCACGAAACACCAAAGAGCGCCATGACTTTTGTATTCGGCTCAGCTTCATTTACTATTGCATCTTTAAACCTCTTCTTCTCCTTTTATGGTCATCCATGCTGAACAATATTACCTTGGTTACAAACGCGTAATAGTAACGACATCTTACGGCGCACCTCTCTTTCTTTTTTATTTTTCTTTCCATCCTACTATATGGGGGGGGAGAGGAGAGGATATATACACAACGATGATTGCAGATTTATTTATTATGTGATACTATAATAATTATTATTATTTATAATATCTAAAATAAATGAACAATTCTCTGGAAACCACACCATACTGCTATTCTATACGTAAATAAGTCATTATTCTCAGTATCTCGTTCACCCTTCTCGATTTCTTTCTCCTCCTGTCACCCAGCTGATATCTTATCGATCCCCCTCCTCTTCTTTCTTCATATGTAATTAGATGGAAGCAACCGTGTGAGAAAAAAAAGATTCATATCAACAACATCTCCCCAATAAATTACAATGACGTTCATTATCGTATCAGACCCTGATTATATACTATGTATTAACTTGAATACCAAGTTCGAGGCATCGAAAAAGGCGGCGCTTTTTTTTTGTGTTACTTGCGACAGAAGTTTGGGTTTTTCACGCAGCATGCAACAATCGGTTTCTTTTTTCTAATCCATATTTAAAACGCTTGTCTTCCGATCAATCATTGATACATTTCATCATGGGATTTGTCTTCTCTCTTTTGTTGTTGTTAAAGTGGTTGCTATGGTCACGTAGATACTTTTTTATTTTCGGTGCCGCAAAAGTAATTCATTCAATTTATATATTACATACCGACCTGTTATAGTGCTTATAAGAAATAAATAATAAAAAAGAGTATACAATCCAATGATGAAGGGAAGAAATTTTATAGAACCAATAATATTAAGGCAGTAATGCATATATGCAGGAAACAACAATAATGTAGATAGATGCTTAATAGACAGCACATATACCACGTTGTTTTTGTTTTTGTTGGCAAATCAATTAAATCGTTGTATTCCGATCAGATCAATACTGCTTGTGGGCATTTTTTTTTGACATAAAAAATAATTTCATATACAGTAATGTAAAAAAGCCATATTCATCTTCTTTTCTTATTTTTATGAATCTATACATTCAATAACAAGGTTGATCCCCTTTTTTTCTTTCTTTCAATCTATCATTGCATCATATACTTATATATATAAATATATGGTAAACCATTTATTGGTATTTGTTTAAAACGTTCGAAATAGTGGCGCACCTTTTTTTGCTTTTTTCTTCAAAAAAAAATCCCCCATGACCGTAGCCAAGAAAGAAAGAACATAAAAGAGAGAAGGACTCTCGATTTATTCTTTCCCCCTTTTTTTTGTATCTCTTTTTTTTTCACTTTCACTTTCACTTTTTTTTTATTATTATTCTTGATATCATTTTTATTCCATTTTCTTCCTTTAAATAACTTTTTTTTTCCTTTTATTTGGTAACATCACTATGTTCAATAGCGAATTTCTACTATCTAAAATTCAACCACCCGATTTCTTGTTTTATGATCGTACTAAGCCAATGCATCAAGACATGTTGAACGCATGGAACATGGCAAAAACTCGGGCCATATTGAGCAATTGGACTTCTTTACCTGATTTATATAATCGTATCCATTTCGAGCTCGACAAGGAACTTCAAGAAATGAAGTGCGTGATCGATTGGATGAAAAAAGGCTCATTACCACCTAACAATACGAGTAATTTGGGTCAAATCGTCATGGAGACTACTACAAACAACAACCATAATAATAGTAACGCATCGCTGTCTTCTTTGCATTACCCACCTACTCCTCTTGAGGAATCTCACTTGGTATATACTGCTAATAGTCATACCGGCGTGGCCGATTATTTCCACCAACAAGCACCTCATTCTGTTGTAGGAACCAGGTACTATTATATAGAGATTATATATATATATATTTTGGATGAAAACCAACCTTTTTTTTTTGTTCCTGTTATGCTATATAGTCTACCTGCGAGGCAACAGTTCGCAAGTATGGCATCATCTTTGGCACCATCCATGACGACATCATCTTCCACTCATTTTGGAATGACACCATCGAAGGAACTTCATCATTCTTTGTAAGTTATTTAATCTTCTTATTGTTTTTTTGTTTTTTTTGGATGGGGCTCGTGCTTAACTCGTGACCCTAATTATCTTTTGACAGTAGTCCAAGAAGCGCTACTTCAGCTCCGATCGATTTTCTAGCTTCCGCTACCAATGCTGCTGCAAATGTTAGAATACCTACCCCTCAACAACAAGCAACAGCATCAACAGCAAATGATGTCAGTAACACAGTAGACCCTCTTGTCAAAGGAAGACACGATGCCAAGAAAAATGATACTACATCCCAACGACAATACAAGAATGCGGGCAGCAAGAGACGTCGAAACAATTCGACCAGATCGTCTACTACTAGTGGAAGAGGAAGTAATGACAAAGGAGGTGAATGTCTGATTTGTAACCGAACCTACGTTCGACAACGAGATCTAAAAAGACATCAAAGGACCTCCCATTCGGATACATCCATCATTTGTACATCCTGCAATAAACAATTTTCCAGGCAAGATACTTTAAATCGCCATCGCAAATCGGATACAGCTTGCTTAAAGAACCAGAGGAACATGAAGAGAAAAGCTTCTCGCGATCAAGATTAATTGGTCCTCTCTCAAAATTCTCTTCAAGTTATTATACAAATATTTTCTTCTTCTTTTGCTTATTTATACCTATTATATACCTTTCTATTTTCCACTGTTTTATTATATTTCCTTGTTTATTCTTATACATAGTATGCCCTCCTCCTTTTATATACATATCTGACCGGTGTTTGTAAAGTTACATATGCATTCTTCATCAATTTCTCTCTTTTTTTTTTCACATGTGAAAAAAATGCATTTGCCATTATATATATATTTACACATAACAACAATGAACTGCACAACATACACGATACGACAGATCCTTTTCCTTTGTACTTGTGCTTGTGTTCATGTACCATTTCTTCCACTTTTTTTATATTATCTTGTACTTTATATATATATATATATAACTCATTCTGGCACATACTTCAATTCATCATACTCTTTTTTTTCCCTTTCTCATTCATATTATCATTGTTCTCCTCCATTCACTATTCATCTTTTTCATAATCATCTTTTTTTTTTTTACTTTATTTTTTTTTCTTGCATCTTATTGTAGTAGCAGGCGGTCTCTCTCATTATTCAAAAAACATTTATTTGTCCTTCCTCCCCTATGCATCTTTTCTTTAGTTCTTCTTGTATTATTCGTTATGTATTATGTTTTTTTCCCCCACTCAATTGTTATTTATATATACTAGTATATTTGTGCAAACACATTTTCATTTTTGTTATTTTCTTAACATCCTGCTCAACAATTCCTATTATGCTTCAATAAATAAAAAAAAGAAAATTATACCGAAGTCACCTCCATGGTGACTTCTTCAAAAATCATTATTTACGTTAATCTGAAATCAAACTCCCTTTCATGTCATTTGATACAGTGTTTGACTTACCGGAAGAGATTATTTATTTATGAGTGTGTACTTATACACAACATATCCCCATGCAGTATTTGCACAGACCCCTTAATCCATGTTATGAAATTGTGTGGGGCATTTTTTTTGTGTGCTTTCATTGAGTATCATTGGTACCTAGATTATTATTAATCCAATGACTTTAAAAGAAATATATGTATAGTATATTATAGTCATTTCAAAGGTAGTTACTCTCTTCATCAAAAGTGATTTGTAGATAGAAGTACATCTTTCTATCATGAATCATTCAACGGCTCTTCATTAATAATCCTATAGAATAATAATGATAGATGAGATGATAATAGACTTTTATTTCATTTTCGTGTCGCAGTTTCATCATTCATACAAATATGTATAATAAACGCGGGTCTGGTGAGATATAAGTCTGGCTTGCGCGCCAGCGTGGGAATTAAATAAACCAAAATTATTATTATATATATTTCAAGATGACCATTTGAACAAGGCCAATTTCTTTCTCTTCTCTCTCTCTCTCTCTCTTTTTCGTTTATGCAATTGCTTAATTATTTGCTTTTCGGGTCTTATAATTATTCTACCCCTTGCTTGCGGTCCCAATAGAATGGTTTTCAATAGTTAAAATAAGGTTCTTTCCCCTATCTAACTTGACTTTAGGTTTGTTACATATAAAATATATATGCTGCCATGGAATCAAATCAATCTTATGATTTCATATTGATAAAGGTAACATTATAGATGTGAATATGATTTCCTTCTTCCATTAAAGAACTCAACGACGCGTGTCTTTCAATCGCATCCACAAATATAAGTTTTGTTTTTATATTATAACGATCACTAGAATTATTAGAAATATGCTGGTGCAAGTGCATTGTTGTTTTCTTTGTTGTTGTAAGTTATGTATATATTATACATGATAAACATAAACAATCAAGATTGGTAGTATGGATGAGACTTCCGAATGGGACGATCTTTTGTTGTTGTTGTTGTTCTTGCCGTGCAGATAGTTCGAACTGAATTTTATTGACTAAAAAGTGAATAAATTTTTGCAGATCCAGAAAAGTAAAAAGTGGTGTTCATCTTTTTTTTTTTTAAGGTGAGTCTGGCCCCTAACAACTCATCATTGTCCATATACTGTATGTGGCGAAGCACAGCAAGTAAGAATAAAGAAAAAAACATATGTAAGGAACTTGCATTTTTGCTTCAATTTCAGGGCTCAGCTTCTTATTTTCTCCCTTTTATGGAGGAGAGAGAAATATATATATAAATGATGGGTCGGATATGCCTTTTACATGGAAATAATGCTGCCCAAAACTATAAAAACCTGCAAGTCAACCTTAAGCATCAATATGTATAAATATATATTAAAGGTTTCATTCCATCTTGTGAAAAATAATAATAGTATATCTAACGCGACATTTATTAGTAGTAAGAATAAATTCTTTAATAAAATTCATTATTGTAAAACAGCCAACAACAACAACAACAACCTGATGATGATGTGATGACAACAAGAAGGTTAATTTTTATATATCTTTTTAACTCCAGATCGTGATACATGATTTGGGGAGTAAGAAAATCGTAACGCCATTATGGCTATCACTCAATGTGGCGCCTAGATTATATGCCGGGTGGGATAATAATAGCACACAAGTCAAAAATTCTACTTTATGCTCAGCTGTAACTTTTCTTTTCAAAGGGTATATAAAGAAGGACCATTAATGCAACCCAATGTCTCGGTTTACAAAATTTTCTTCTTCTTCTTCTTTTTTCTCTTTACTCTATCTGAATTTTTATTATTATTCATGCAACCTTTTTCAAATTCGTCATCACCATCTAATATTCATTATGATGCTACTATGATTCCAAATCCTTCTTCTTTGATGGATGGTAATTATTTATCGTAAGTTTCTCATTATTTATTTCATATATATATATTGTTGGTGTTTATATATATACTAAACAATCGTATTTTTTTTTCTATATGCAGTGATCCAAAGATCATCATGACAACAACACCTCTTACGACACCACCATTATCACAATCGCAACAACAGGTGGATTCATTTCCTAACAACCCAACGCTAACGTCAGACCAACAACAACAACAATTCACTCATCATATGCCGTCATTCAATTCATCACAAACTAATGAATTATCTTGTCCTTCATCTCAACCACCTGCATGGTTGTTGCAGACAGGGCAACAGCAACCATTCATGATGGCCATGTATCAAGGAGAACAGGAAGGAGCAGGTCATGATGTGTCTTATATGACAAAATTGGAATATTCACCCATTCCAAGTTCCATGCCTGTGAATTTTTCATCTGTAGCGTCGTCATTGTCACCATCAACAACAGCAGTAGTATTAGGATCTGTAGAAGCGGCGTTGGCAACGGTTATGTCTTCTCAACCCAACGTTGTTTTGAATCCAACGACATCAACGCCAATACCAACAACATTTATACCGCTACCACCCACAACATATCCAGCATATCAACAACCTACAGAAATGAGCCTTTCACAACAACCTCAAGGATTGCTTACTACTAGTGTAGCAATGACAGCAGCCACTACTACTGTTGTTGATCAAGGGAATAACTCCTTTGTCAACCCTTATTCATCAAATTATCATATTACTTCAGTAACACAGCAACAACAAACCCAGCAAAATTACACTTGTATATATCCAACCACAGCAATCACAGCAACTGCATTATTAACCCCACAACAACAACAACAACAACAACAACAACAACAACAACAACATATAAACATTCAACAAGAACAACAAGGTTTCATCAGCACAGACAATCATACTCTTTTTGTAAATAACCAAGCCATCATGCATCAACCACAACCACCACAGCATAATACCTCAGCCATTTCTTCATTAAGCCCGACAAGTCCAACTCCTTCTTCTTTCTCTACTTCCTCACAACCACACCCTCCTCCTCTATCCCAGTCAATATTACCAGTGTCGTACAACGACATTACTTCTCCTCCTCATTTACACCATCCGCAACAACAACAACAGCAACAAACACCTCAAATAACAGAAGACTCGCCTTCCAATTTTGAATTAGTACAAGTGTCAAGACAAAATAGGCACTCTTGTGGGACAAGGGAAAATTCTCGCAACATGGATAAAAATAGCTACAACAACAATCATCCAAATAACAGCACCCAGGAAATAATCAATCATAGGTCGTCTTGTTTTGTTCTTGAACCAAGCCAAAGAATAATGGCTGTACCACCTTCACCCACAGATCGGGATGAAAATTCTATATTACTATTATCACAGCAGGAAGGTCGTGATACGAGACTAAATTTTGAGACCAGCAACAATCGAGAAGAAAGAGAACATCCCCCTATTACAAGTAATCAAGAGATGAGACAACATATTGTTAGGACATATCTTCACTTGAATGAACATAATAGCAACGAAACTACTTCTCAAAATGTTATTGATGACACAATGTATGCCATTGATCCAACGATTTTGACGTATATTCGTAGAAGACATGTTTTATCTGAAAATTTTCATGGAGGAATGGGGTCATCCACGACTGTACCTGAACATATCACGGTGGAGACATTGGCTCGATGGGTTCAAGAAGGACAGACGAGTAATTACAACATGAGAGGAATGGAACAACAACAACAACAGCAACAACAACAACCTGCTGTCGCCTCCTCTTCTTCATCACAACAATCACATCCACAACAATCGCAACCCCAACTGTCAGCAACTACTACTGGTGGCGGTAAAAAATCACCTCCGCGTCGTCGAGAAACAACCTTCAGTTGTATTCCTAACGTGTTTCCATGGACTAGTGCTCGAAGACTCAAGGGTGGAAAAAACAAAGGCAAACATCTTGCTTCATCCACGACACCCACTGATGCCTCTTTTTTCATGAACCGTATAAGTTTTGGAAAAACAAACAACAACAGTAACAAGCGAAAGGGATCAGCAGGATCCAATAGTAGTAGCGGTAGTAGTAACAATAAAAATACAACTACAAATGAAGAAGATGAGGATAATAACAGTGTTTCATGTGAACGTACTCAATGTCCTTATTGCGATACCTCTGTATCAAGAAGAAGAGATTTAAAACGGCATATTCTCATTCATATTAAAGGTCACGGTGATTATAGATGTGAATTTTGTGGAAATCCATACACTCGGTTGGACTCTACTCTTCGGCATCTCAGGTCATGTGCAAAGAAGCCTAAAAAGAAGTAAAAAGTTTTTTTTTTTTCATGTTACCACATTTTTTACATTATAGTATTGTATATTTATTTATATATCATTTTATTACCCCCCACATTCTTCCCTGTTATACGTATATATATATTTAAAACTCTCCCACCATCATCACTCAGTATAAATAATAGTTAGTAGTAGTAATTATTATATGCTTTTCATTACAACAGCAAAAAAAAAAAATAACATGTGTGTTTATCTATCTTATAATGCATTCACGATGTTTTAATAAATAGACAGCCATTCAAAAATAAGAAAATGTATGAATTCTAATCTAAAATAGGCCTAGTTCATAATCCCAAAACATTGTCCGCTTTATTACCAAGTAACACAGAAAAAAAAGTGATATGCAAGAAGTTTATTTCTTTACAAGAGATTTTTTTTCGGTGCGCTACTACAAATTATGATGGGGGAGGGGGGACATTGTAATAGATTAAGATTGTCTTTGGTTACACATTTTTAAACTCTAATATTAGTATAATTTAAAATGTGGGTAATAATAAAGGATAACCATATAAAATAATAAAGGTAATATAGTATAGGTAATATAGGTAGGTGAATGTCAAGGAGCTAAATTTAGAATGGTTGATTGTGATGCTTTTTGAATTATTATTCTGTTTTATTGATTTATTTATTATTAGTAGATCTTACTTTTGTTTTTAGTAATAATGGTTGGCTTAAATGAAAATCATTACATACAACAGAAACCATTACTATATTTTAGTTAGTGTCGTATTACATCACTTCGTTCTCTCATGATAAATTGAATGATATGATAGATTCTTGACAGCCGTAACCAACTATTTTTTTTTTTTTTACACAAAGAAAAAAAAAATCTAAATAAAGAACAAAACTATAACTTTATCACAACAAAAACACTAAAATTAAAGTTTATTCAATAATATTCAATGCATAAATTATGTGTATGAGTAGTTAAAGATGTGTGTAATATATATTATATAAAATACGTACACACAAGATATTCATTTATAATAAACATTGATAGAAGAATAAAAATAGCTTTCTATTATTATTATTACTATTATAAACGGCGGACCCATATGATTCCTTCAGCATCACTATAACAATATAGAGTGGATGTTTCTTTGTATATTTATTATAACTATCACATATTAGTTGACCAGTATTATATAGAGTAAGAAAGACATTGGAATATTAAATGTCTCTCATTTGGTGGAAAAAATTATATTTCGTATGCAACAAACACTTAAAATAAAAATAAAAATAAAAATCTAATTATAAATCCAAAAGATCAACAAGAAGCTTTAATAAAAAATGAATTGAGTGATTTAAGTCGCTGTTGTTCACTATATTTGAGATGAGTATGTACTATACTATATAGTATATAGTTTCATTCTTTGTTTATAGACAAATATGTCAAATATCTAAAATCGTCAAGGTTTAGAAAATATAATGGTACCTTTATTACCGCGCCAAAAGTCCGCGCATGAAAAAAAATAAGCCCTATCACCTTTTTTTGAGTATAACTAATTCAACCCCCTAAGTACTTCTAATACTATTATTACTCATCCAAAGGGAAATAAGGTACTTGCTGGTCGATATCGTTGGAGGAGGAAAATATAGATAGATATAATGGTAGTTTATAGATTGCATCCTCTAAAAAAAAGTAGCGGTTTTTATTTTTGTTGGCTTGTCATCAACCTACCATTGTTATTTAGCCATTTATCCTTTAAGCAAAGCCTCATCATTTTATTCCTTAACCTAATGGCTATCCATATCGAGCAATATTTTTATTTTCAAGTGAAAGAAAGCCGGGACAGAGTTAACATTTTTGTATTCAGAACTAAAAAAAACAAGCTATGCTATTGAGTTAATTTTAATTAATACAGATCGATCAATGCAGTCCTAGAAATTGTGTTTTTTTTTTAAAAAATAAAAATAATAATGGTATACTATACAAAGGATTATGTACATGACGATGAAAAAGATAATAAAAAAAGAACTCTCAATATAACAATAATATAAATAGATAACGTACAAAATATCTTCTCATGATAATAATACAATAATGATGAAATCAACATAAAAGATATCCAAATAACACAACAATAAAAAAGGGGTAAAAAAAAAGAAAAAGAAAATTTACAGTGAAAAAAATTACAATGCGTTGATTCATCATGTATCAAATAACCACGTACACATATACACACACACACATACACACATACAAAATAATAACAATGATCGTTTGAAGGTTCAAAATAAGATTTCCCTCCATATTCATTTCATCAAATAGTTTTGTAAAAAAAAAAAAAAAAGGGAGAAGGGTGTTCTGTATCTCATTTTGTATTGTCATGAGAATAGAGGGGAAAAAAAGGTGTGTGTTGTGTGTCATATACTCTTTGCAATAAGAAGAAGAAAAAAAAACCATCAAATCCATTTATTGCCAATAACAAAAACGTTATGCATTGTTTCCTGCACCTCCTCCTTGTTGTTGTTCAAAAAATGCTGGATTGATATACATTCCTATAATAAATAATAATAATAATAAATCATCGATGTCAATTCAAATACATATTTATATACATGTAAAGTATAAAAGTCCAACTTACCACCATTACCACCACCCATCATTGGACCGCCACGTCCTCCCATACGACCCATATAAGGGGGTTGTCCAGCACCGCGCATACCTCCTCCACCTCGTCCTCCACGACCAGCTCCACCAGGCATTCCCATCATATTATCGTAAAATCCTCCTCGTGCAGCAGCTGCCATAGGATGGAAACCACCATAAGGGTTCATACCCATATTGGCACCCATATTAGCAAAAGCTGGATTGAATCCACCGGCCATCATTGGATTAAATCCTCCACTCATCATTTGAGGTCCTGAAGTAGTCATTCGATTTTCACGTGGTTGGTGTGATTGGTGTGATGATTGTTGTTGTTGTTGTTGCTGTTGTTGAGTTCCTCCTCTTTGTGATTTCGGTACAGGTTCTACATATAAAAAATTTAGTTTTTCTTCTTCTTCTTTTGGTGCTATATTCATAAAAGAAAATAAACTCTCTTACCTTTTGGAATATGTTTAAATGGATTTTGTGCAGTTGTAAAGCTTACATTGGGTGTTTTTCCATCAATTTCGCTAATAATAATAATAATAATAATAATAAAAGTAAAATAGGTTGTCAGTTTCTATTGTTTTGATATGATCCAATACAGTAGCATCCTTTATTTTTACTCACCATTTATCATAGATTTCCTTGGCTTTGGCGGCAGCATCTGTATTATTAAATTCCAAGAAGCAAATACTATAAAAACATATATGTTGGTTCAATTTATCCAGTATAGTAATCTTAACAATCTATTTATCTATATCAATAGATAATATCTTACCCTCTTGATTTGCCGTTCACTTTGTGTTCGTAAAATGTTAAATCCTTTAACTCATCCACAATACCTCCTTCAACAAGTGGCGCTTTGACATCTTCATCATTGACGTACTAACATATATTTATATGGCAAAGATTAAAAATGATAATCGAAACCAATTTTTAAATAAATAATCCTATTCATTAAACAATAACAATCAACATTTTAAACTTACCCAAGCTAATTCACCTAAATAGAGACCGGTGGTTGGATGAGGCACCATACCACGGAGATTTGACATGGAGACTGGTAATTCACGTCGTGATGTTGCTGAACCAGGTGAATCTGTCATGCTTCGATTATAGGGTTGTACACCGGATGGAATTTTTTGTGGTGCTTGTCGTTGTACGGGTTCTATATATCAATATGAGGTTCAAATGTGGAGACTTGTTAGAAAAAAAAAACAAAGAGATATCGTTCCTTTTTTTTTTATCATTTTAGATATATAAATTGGAATATTCATATTTACCAGTATTCATATTTGTTGTAGTAGTCGTTGTCGTTGTTGTTGTCGTAGATGAAGTATTGGTAGAGGTGGCATTGTGTCGTGAACTAGTGGCAGTAGAACGATGATCCACTTTTGTACTTTTTGTTTCCTAAAAAAAATATGACCGAAAAAAAAAATGTTTAATTTCTATCCATCATGATCTATGTCAAAGTGAATTTTTAGATACATTTTTTTATACAGATAGTTATATATATACCTTATCAATTTCACCAAAATCATCAAATAAATCATCTTCTGGATTTTGTGAAGTGGGTTTTCGTTTCTTTGATTGTCTATTTTGAGGAGTAGATTCACCTACAATTTCTCCCAAAATATCATCAGACTAAAGAATAAAATTTATCAGTTTCGTTTATTCATTTTGAGAAGTATATCACTTCAATTCGATAAAATAAAAAAAAGGAGCCTTACATCAAATGTATCGTCACCGTAAATATCAAATTCTTCGGACATGTTTTTTTTTTGTTGATTTGGAATAGGTTTTCTTTTATTTATATATAAAAGTTTGTGGTGTATACGTCGTAATTGTTGGTTGGTTGGTTGGTTGTTATTGTTGTAATTTATAATAAAAAGTAGAATAAAAGAAGAAATAGAACAAAAGAAATATATGCAATAATAAAGAAAAAAGAGGAATATTATATCTACAAATGTAAAACAAAACAAAGATATTGGTTAAGATACAATAATAATAATAATAATAATAATAATAAAGGAGTGAAATGTCACAAAAAGAAAGAAAGAAAAAGGAGGAAAAAGTGAAAAGGTAATGGAAAGCGTGTATATTCTCGTATATCCTTTCAAAATAATAAAAAATGTCAATGTTCAATAATGTTCCAACCCCCATTCCTCTTTCATCCTGCATCTCTCTACCCAAAAAAAAGAGAGTCGTCTTTTTTTTTTTTTTCGGATGGATGGATGGTGCAAGTTACAATGTGAAAATAGACCACAAACCGTAATCAACAATTGGAAAGAAAATAAAAAAAAAGCAACAACAACCCACAAAATAATGACAGATGCGGGTTTTTTTTTCGGATTTCTCGTGATATAAACAAGCAACCGTTTTTATGTTTTACGAAATCTTGTTATATATATACATATATATACATTGACATAGATTGACATATATACAGAGAAAGAGAAAGATATACAAAAAGAACTCATTTGCAAAAAGGATATTATACATGGATATACATCGCTTTCATAATAAATAGATACAAAAAAAGAAGAGAAAATAAAATGGATTATACTAGAACTACTAACCTCCAAAAAAAAGTGAAATGGAATTGAATCAAATGTGAGTTATAAGAAGAAAAGAAAAGAGGTTTATAACGATGAGTTAAGAAAAAGAAAGTGTATATTGTTGCTACTTATGAAGACACCCAAAAAAAATACGCAGCAACAAAGTTCAATCTCAGCACTTTTGGCTCTTTTTTTGCCTGTCGATCCACAAAGTTGTATTTATCACTTCATTCGTATTGATGACGCTATTGATCTTACGTACCATCTTATAACAGAATTTATATCGTTGATGCCTTGTTCATATATATATATAGTAACTTTTTCAATCCATGATAACTTTTTGCATCCCCAAAAAGAATTCATCACTTTTCTTCTTTTTATCCATTGAGAAGAATTCTGTATAAATTTTTCTATTATTGATTCATTGAAAAACAACAACAATGAAAATATTGTAAGAATAGATATTTATAGCACACAGTAACAAACTCGATGTCTATAGAGTTGTACAAATAAAGTATAAGTCTAAACATCTACCAACGGCTTGTTATGGGAAAAAAATAATGACTACGGCATAATTATTATCCGATGCCATTTCCATTGTCAATCAATGTTTTTGTTTACATTGATGTACAATAATATAACTTACTCTTTACAACAATTCAGTTTTCCCCGAGAAAAAAAACAATAATAATGGATCATCTTGGAAAGGGATTAAAGTAATCAATTTTCTAAAATGCCAATATAGTTGGGGAAAAGTCAATCATCATTTTAGCCAAATAAACTGGATAAATCCGATATTTTTTTAAAATATGGTCTTTTTTTTTGCATCGATAAAGTTTACTCGTTTTTTTATATAAAATGACGAAATGAATTATAATGTAGTAGTAAATAGTAATAATAATAATAATAATAGTAGTAGTAGTGATAAATACAATTTTTTTATATAGATGGGTCAAAAAATATGTGAAGAGAATGAGAAGAGAGGAGTAAAAAGAAAAAAAAAGAGGGAGAGAAAAGAAAATGAGATGATTGAAGGTATGAAAAAATAATGGTAATAATAATAAATAATAACTATAATAGTAATAGTAATAATATTAGGTAAGTCAATGCGTGAAAGGGAAGTGGAGGGGTATGTAATGAAAGTATGTATTCGTATATAGGTAGATATATATATATATATATATATATGAGATGAATGTTAAAAAACACAAAAGATAAGAAATATGTCATAATTTAATATTAATGATGATGATTTCTTGGTAGATGTCTATCATCACTATTACTATGACTAGTACTACTACTACTGCCACTACCACCACTTCTTGTATTCAATTCATCTTCTTCCTCTTTTGCTGAATGATAAGAAGGAGGTGATCCATTTTGTGGTAAATCTACAACAATATGTTCAAATGATAAATGATATGCTGGTGGAGGGGCTGGTTGATAGGATGAACTACTAGTACTCGAAGATCGTATGGATTGTGTATTATTATTATTACTATTAGGGTGGGCTGATAATTGTTGTGTTGATGGTCGTTGTTGTGGGTGAAGTAAACTTTGTTGTTGAACAGAAGGTTGATGACCTAGTTGTAATGTTGAAGGACTCGATGAACTTGGTCGATGTCCTACTCGGTAAGAACTGGGTGGTATACCGATTGTGGAAGGATTATAAATAGTAGAAACGTCAGGAATCGTGATCGAATCTTCTACAGGTTTATTTTCTGATTCATTTTGATGTTGGGATCGACAACAGAGCCAAATCTATGATGCTAGTTTAGTTTTTTATTCATTTTCTAATATACTATCCATTGCATCAAGAAAAAAAAAAGAGACTTACCCAATATGAAATATAAATGACAATAAATGAACATAAAACAATCAATAATACCCAATACGGTGGTTGACGTGTACGAATATATAATATGGGTAATAATACCATCATTAATAAAAAACAAAGAACGAGTGAATGATGAATGACAGGATGCCATGGTGGATAATCTGCTGGTAATCTGTTGCCTCTCATATCTATATATCAAAAGAAGAGGAAAAATAAAAAAGGGAAAAAAGAGAATAAAAAAGGGAGAATTTCTTTTTCTTTTTTATAGGATTTGAAATAAATGAATGACATCCTTTTTTTTTACGCGCGTTGCTTATATATATATATGTGGGGATCTCACCACCCTTTTTTAAATACCTACTCCCAAAAAATCATCAATCAATACACATAGACATTTATATCTATATTTATATATTTATTTATTTATTTAGATAATCCATAGAACTTAGACACACTTCTCCTCCTTTCTTTCTCCCCTCTTTCCCCTTGCATCCCTAGGTATTTTGAATGATTTATGGAGAATAATTTTTGTTAAAGAAGAAAAAAAAGGGAGGAGGGGGGAGGAAAGATAATAGAATAGATTAAATCTTTTCTGCAATTGATGAAATATATATATAAAAACCTTCTTGCATTGTATAAAATTATACTTCTTTATATATGATCCATTTTCAAAGAAACCCTTTTTTTTAAAAAAAAAAACTCAAATTTCTATCTATACGTATAGATATAATTGTAGGCTCTATATATATAGAACGATGATGAAATGAATATGAAATTTATCACCCCTGGGTTTCAAGGGAATGAAAAGGATACCTCTCTCTTTCTTTCTTTCTTTTTTTTTTTTATTTACTCCCTTTGAAAAGCTTCAATAGTTACTAGAGATACGAATTTATTTTCGAATTGAACCGAATCGCATCAAAGGAGAAAAGAATACTTTTTTTTTATTCAGAAAAAAAAAACATTATTATACAAGGTGTTTTTGCGGAAAGATTCTGTTCTATCGTAATCCAGCTTGAGACGAACTTGTGGAATGATGATGATCATTTGTACTGCTACTACTATTTGTATCATTATGCGAGGAAACTTGTTGATCCGAGAATGGATTCTCCCTTGTCATAGGATGATGCCTGGAAGATCCATCCATGGTTGCTGGTGATGAAGTAGAAGGAGAAGGGCGTGGTTGTCCAATTTGTTGTTGATGGTGATACCAAAAAGCTTGTAATGGATCGGACCAATCATGATTGGTATGATGATGCCAAAGGTCATGATGATAAGGATGACTACTGGATGAAGAAGAAGCAATACTTATATCATTTGTCATATTATTATTATTATTATTATTACCGGGTATTGTTGTTTGTCCTGGTTGTGGTGGTGATGTGGAAGAAGAAGAAGAAGAAGAAGAAGGAGCAGCCATATGAGGGGGAGGATGACGCCTCAATCTTCCAAAAGAATAAGCCGAATGATTAGGAGTAAAATAAACAGGGAGCCAAAGAGGCGGTGGCAACGAATTATGTCCAGCTGTATTAGTAGAAGAAGTAGGATCCCCATCTTCCTCTTCCAGTTCACCTCTCGCCATCAATCCTCGAATTTGTGTCACAATGGCTTGTTCATATTTGGGGGGTGGTGGATCTGGACTATAATAAGAAGGTAAAGGTTCTCTCTGTCTTTGTTGTTGGCTGGATTGAGAACCTGCCAAGGAAGAATTGGAAGAAGAAGCTACAGCCGTCGTTGCATGTCGATTACGTTGTTGCATTTCGGGTGTATTATTGGATGAAAAGGAAGGAGGGGCTGTACTTGGAATACTTGTATCGGAAGCCAAAGAACGAACACGTTTTTTTCTTTTATGACTTAATGAAAAAAAGGATGCAATCCATGAAAAAGCTGTTGTTGGTCTGAGCGTTGATGGATTGTTGTTGTCATTATTCGAATGAAAGGATCCTCCTCCTGTTGCTTGTCTTCTTTTTCTTGATTTCATCCATATTCGAGCAATCCATATTATTCCCACCAGAAAAATAAATGAACAAGTTGCTGTTAATGCAATGGCAGAAGGACTATGTTCAGAAAATCTCGATCCATTTTCAGAATGTCGATGATGTCCTGATCCAGCGGCACCTCCTTCACTTGTATCATCACTATTGGAATTGTCGGGTGGTAATTGTCCAGGTGCAGGTGGAGGTTGACCTCGATCCGTAGTTAATAAACAACTGGTAGGTTCACATGTCAAGTTTTTCCAAATATAAGAAACAGATGAATTGGCGTTTTTTCGGTATTGGTAGCATTCTGAACTTGTTGCACAATAATCTGTACATATGAAAGAAAAAAGATATATGCATATGTGGTTTAATATCATAACAAACCTTTGCATTAGGATTGGTCCTTTTTTAATAGGGGCGATAAAAAAAAGGGGGGGGGCAAGAGGACACACACACGCACACACATATATATACATATACACATATTTAAATAAAAGTGGTCTTCTTTTTTTTTTCTCCCTTTCTTTTTATCTTGACATATCTATAAAAAGATATACATTACCTCCATCACTATCATTGCCACTGGAAAGACAATATCCATACCAATCATATATATCCGTTGTACCAAATTGTGTTGTATTACAAACAGGAGCGGGAGGTGCTGCAATGGAAGTATTATTGGTATTGGGTGAAATGGATTTACTTAGAATACAAGAACTTTGTAAACACATGGCACAGTATTTACAGATGCCATTGGCATTACAAGTATGTCCCGATATAAGTGAACAGTCATCTGTATCGTCCGTTTCATCCGTATCATCCGTATCATCATAGCCATCACCATCTTCATCTTGTTGATAACTGGATTGACTTAATAATATCATTATCATAGAAACAAGAATAAGTTCTTCATCCCATCGTAATTGTTGTTGTCGATGTCTTTTTCGCCGCCGTCGTCGTTTATCTGTATTATTATTCCATTGTTCTTGCAGTAGTAGAGCTGGTGATGGTGGTGGTAGTTCTATCATGACCTCATTCAAAGATAAGAAAAAGAAGTAAAAAAGTAAAAGAAAAAGTGACCCAGCAAAATTGGGCGTGGAAGAAGAAAATGGTAAAAGAGAGAAAAGAAAGAAAGAAAGAAAAAAAAAGAGAGAAACAAGTTTGTTTACTTTGTTACTTGATTGCATGAAGCATTAGTAAAAGATGCATATGGGATCATAACATACACAAACTAATAACTTACTACTAAAATGTATAATGTGTGAGACACTGAGAGAGTAAACAAACGGCGAACAGTTCCGGGACATGAACAGTTTCAACCTGCATTTTATTTTTATATATATATAAAAAGTCTCCTTTTTTTGTACCATTGTCGATCATCAAAAAAAAGAAAGCACAGGGCGCAGTTTTTTTACACCAAAAAATAAACTTGGTAAAAAGGTTATATAAAAAGTTTGAATTGTTATATTCGAAAATAATAAGAAAAAAAGAAGAGAGTGAGAATCTAAGTACAAGATATCGTAGAAAGAACATAATAGAAAAAGAAAGGGTAATAAAGAAAAAAAGTGTTTGGTTTGGTTTGGGTTTCTTTTCCCTTTTTTTTTATCAAGGGAAAAGGAAAAAAAAACCAGAATTAAAGGGAATCATAAATAAGAATAATAATAAAAAAAATACAAAGGAGTAATAGTATAATAGTTGTTCCATGTCAAGACTGAAACGAACAATTATAATAGAATATAGGCTCCATTATAAGATGATTAGGTAAGATGTGGTTTTTTTTGGCGTGGTTGTTTGAAATAGAATTAGAATAAGTAATTAGGACTAGTAATAATAATAAAAAGTGTGGTTGTTATGTACGTTAGAGATGATGATGAATAAAAATTTGTTAAAGAAGAGGATTATTTAAAAAGTATACATCTTTTCCATGGCTTGTCGTTGAAAGACATCATGTTGGAATCTATAGAAAAATAATAATAGAAAAGTTATTAATGAATTCAAAAGGAAATCATTTTAATACAAAACTTACTTTTTCAAGTTTTCGTTCTCTTGCATGAGACGTTCCACTTCTTCCAACAATTCAACTTGCATGGTCTTTAAATGTTGCATTTGTTGCACCGCTAAATTATTGAATGAAGAGTTTCATTAGTATATATATATATATATTCATATCAAGATAGATTAAGTACTTACTTCGATTCAACAAAGCAGCCTTGCTCATCTTTTTATTATTACAACCAGGAAGATGCTTTCGAAGTTCATCAAAACCATCCTTGATCTGTGCACGTCTTTTTTGTTCAGACTGAATATGAATTTGACGACGAAGTTCAGCGTTGGTCAATTGTCTAAAAATAATATAATCAGTCTTCTCTCCTTCATGATCACTATTTATAGCAAAAAAATAAAATAAAAAAAACCACACTTACTCTGGATCTGTTTCATCATCCACATTCTTAAGGAAATCTTGTGTATCTTCTTCATCTTTGACAAAATCATCAGCACCATTGGAAACAAGAGTGGTGGTAGAGGATACTTGTTCATCACCCAAAGTGTCTTCACGTTTTTGTTTCTTGTTGACACTTGTAGTAGTAGCATCTTCATTTTGTTGTTGTTGACGCTTACGTTTATTACGTGCACCAATTTTCTTTTCATAAGTTTCTTTAGAATACTCTAAAAATTCAGTATGATAAAATTCCATAGGAACCGAATTGGCACGAGCAATAGTTTCTTTGACTCGATCTGTCGTAGGATTAGAAAATTTAGGTGGAGAGGATGGAACAAGTGGGGTCACAAGTTGTTGAGCATTCGACACCTCCGTTGTGGTATTAGTATTATTATTATTCGAAGTAGTAGTAGAAGAAGCGGTCGTTGTAGTAGTAGCCGACGGGGTTTGAGGCGACTTGGAGGATGAAGAAGCGGATTCTGAATCGGGGCTAGCAGGGTGATGATAAGAACGATGTTGAGGTGGAGACATTTGTTCAGGACAATAACCAAAGCGTGTAGAAGTAGTAGGAGGATGTTGTTGAACAGGATAAGGCATTGGGACAGGAGATGTATAAGCCAAAGAAATGGGTGTGGGGTAACCGTAACCTATAATAAATGTATGATTTGTTTATTGAGGATTATTCAAAGCACTAAAAAAAATGTATAAAATAGGTTTTTTTAAGGTTGTTTTTTTGTGTAGCCATTCTTCTTACTCTCTCTCTCTCTCTCATACAATAAAAAAAAAAATCCATAGTATAAAATTTTAATCAGCTAGCCAATCATAATGGTTAACTTAAATGAAAAAAAAAGATTATTCAACCCTTTACATAGAGAGAGAGAGAGAGAGAGAGAGAGAGAGAGAAAGAAAGAGAAAGAAGATATTACACGAAGAAGTAAAGAAGAAAAAGAAGACTATTATTGTAATTCTTTTTTCCAAACTTCTTTTTCTTTTTTTTTATATATACATATAAAAACCATACGAAAAAAAAACAATAAGGATCAATATTAAATAGTTTACCTTGATATGTATGAAACTCGGTAGGTGGTCTATAAACATTGCCTGATGAATATACAGTGGCAGGCGAACCCCATGTAGGAGAAGGATCATCATGTCGACGAGGTAATCCTGTGGTAGCTACTGTAGGTGGTACCATGGTAGTTGTATCCACAGGATAATTCGTAGGATGATGCGTGGCGGCTGTTGCGTTACTAGCGAGAACGATTTGAGTCATTGTTTGTTATCGTTTTGTTTATTTTAAACGCGGGGAAAATTTTTAAAAGGACGGTGAAAAATTATTACAAGAAAAAAGTATTAGAAAGGACAGTGTGGTTTTGGATTAGTATTAAAAGATAGTATTTACTATAAACAAAAAGGAAGGGAACGAAAAGGAAGGATAATGGGATATAAAGAAGGGAAAGGGAAAGGAATTATATATATGCAAAGAAGAAAAGGTATGTAAAGAAAGAATAAAGGAAAAAAGGCAAAAAAAAAGTGAAAAAAATTATAAAATAAATAACGATATCCTTTGTGCAACCAACAAAAAACTACTTGCAACACTATTTTATTTTAGTTCGTTCGAAATAATTAAGTACTTGCATATCTCTCTTACATATTACATTGACACTCCTTTATTATTTACATAGTTTATTATTATTATTATTATTATTATTATTATTTACGATGATGATGAAAGTGGAATAGATGTAAAAGAACATGGGGATATATTTGAAGAAGATGGACGCGTCTTTGTTGTTATTGTTGTATCAACGATCATGGCTCGCATATGGTGTGTAAGTGATACAATTCTATCTTCATTGTTTTCACTTTCATCACTTGCACTATCTATTTCCGAATCACTGAATTCGGACTCTAATGATGAAGGTCGTAACATGCCATGGTCATTGTTATTATTTTCGTCATGCGATGGTAAAACGGTACTTGTTTGTCCAAAATAGTCAGATTGTGATGTACTACAATTAGTAATAGTATTGCTGACTGTACGAATCAGTGGTAAATTATCATCTTCTTCGTGTTCTTGAATGATTGTAGTGGTGATAGTAGGTTTTCGTTTCATCATAGGTTCTTGATGTATAAAAGGAGGTGTTATAGGTGTTTTATGATACGATCGTGGTGTGAATGTAGAGGATGATGATGATTTATTGTGTTGTTGATAACGTGGTGATAAAGGTGGTGGTGGAGGAGGAGGTGTTAAACCACCTGCTTGGTAATATTGATAATGATGGTGATTGCTAGAAGATACTGCTGGAGGGAAATACCCAGTAGGGACATGATGACGAATGTGATGCCGACGAGCAGTAGTAGGTTTTCTTTTAATTGTGTGTTGACGATCCAATGACCTGGATGAACTATTATTAAAGGTAGTAGTAGTAGTAGTAGTAGTAGTAGTAGTAGTAGTAGTATTTGTAGTAGGATAATCAGGTGGTGGTAATAAAGGTGTATAAGGTTTCTGTTTATGGTATTGGCGTTTGGATGTAGAAGATGAAGTAGAAGTGGAGGAGGATATAGTCAACTGTCTTGATGGTGCATGATGATACGCTTGCTGTGGCTGTGGTCGTACAGGTGAAAGTGGAGGAGATGGTATTGTTGTAATATCAACTGTAAAATCAGTGACAGTGGCTGGCGGGGTTCTACCACAAAGTTTATCCAGTGCCGCTTGACGTGCGGCAAATGCTTCTTCGCGGTGAGACCCACCTAGAAATTTAGAATTATGCCTCGAAAGTGGTTGTGTTGATCGTATAGTATTCTGTCGACGTTGATGATGATTCGAATGTTGTTGACGATGATGATTCCTTTTGACTGGTATCTCCATTGGTTTATCCACAAGTGTGACACCATAGGATGAAGCAGCAGTATAAGGATCATGATCATGAGGTGGTGATAAATTATTATCCCAATTAGAAGGTAATGTTGTAGCAGAAGATGAAGTAGTAGTAGCCAATGGATGAATGGGTATAGGTGAAGGAGGTGCAATATAAGAATCTACTTTGGAAGATACTTCTTCTGTATTATGATGACTAGAATTGTTTTTACGTAAAACACTAAAAAGAGGTTTTGGTTTTGTTGGACGTTTATCACCAAAACTTGGAGTAGTAAAGTTAATCATTTTGTTTTGTAATTGAAAATGAATGGAAAGAAAAAGGTGAAAGAAAGAAGAGAAAGAAAAAACAGACAATGAAAAAAAAAAAAGCTTTTATTTATATTTTATTTGTCATTGGAGATCCATAATTCAAAAAAAAGAACGCCCAGACGATTTTCTGGACCTTAAACACCAAAAAAAAAGTCTAATTTGTTTATTTCAATCCTTATTTTTATAATCTATTCCATCATTAAATATATCAATTGAATTGATAATAATTATACCTTCTTCATCATTATACACTTGATTATATGATATATCGAACCATTGTTATTGTTTTTTTTTTCTTAAAAAAAAAGAATTTATAAACAACAAAAATTGACAATGACGAAGAGGAACAGTTGTAGAAAATTTTATTCCGTAAAAGGTGACAATGATGTGGGACCTAGGTTTCAGATTTGGTTTCTTCCAATACCCGAAGTACCGACCGTATACCTCCGCCATAGTACCTCCCCTCCGGATGGTCGATGATCGCGTTTCGAAGTGATAGTATAAACTTTTCCGTAGCACAACTTTAAAGTTGTATATAAAAGAATGACAAATGAATTTCTATCAAACGTGTCAAAGATTTCCAATTGGACCAGTTTCATTTTATTTTTGTTTTTCTTTTTGCCACGCGAGCATGATCAACATTGGGGAAGAGATTTCTTTTTATAAAGTACTAAGAGTAGTATAAAATATAGTATATTATTTATTCAAAGTGAAACTAGGCCATATAGAGTGTCGTCTAGACCCTTTCTTCTTTTCATTTCTTTTTGTTCAAACATGTATTAAGAATGTGAAAGTATAACTTTATATTATTAAAGTTGAACAAATGTTGAATTTATGGTAGCCATGGAAAAACAAAAAAGCTTATTTCTCTTCTTTTTCTTCTTCTTCTTCTTCTTGAGTAAGATGATGTGATAGATAAATTATAGCTGAACCCATTCATGATTTATAAATATTACAGAATTTGACCATTCATATACCATTGTCACCATCATTCATCTTGTTTTCTATCGGGATAATGAAGGAGTGATGGGGGAGAAAATGCGGACTTATTCTATACCACGCGATGGACATTTGAGTTCTATATTTTATAATACCCCACTATCTATATATAAAAATTTGAAAGGTGGTACCCATCTCACCGGTCCCTTAATTTATTATTTATTATTATTAAATGTGGGTCTCATATTATGAATTTAAACAATAGAAAAGATCGTCCAACCAAAAAAGTTTTTTTTTTTTTTTTGTTTTTTCCAGCTGGATTTTTTTAATGTAATTAAAATAGAAAAAAACAGGAGTATCATATATATAGTTAATAAGCTTGTTATGGATGAATAATTTTAAGATGACGAATGAATTATTTTATCCCTGATTGTGTTTATTATAGTTTCATATGTAATGAGTTGTCAAATAAACAGGAGAGACATATGAAAACAGAAGAATTTAGATATTAATTTATGTACTCGACGATAAACCAATGTGTATCAAGGAGAAATAATAACATGGACAGATTGACTGAATGCTCATTTCAACACTTTACGAATCATAGGATTACCATTGAAAATATAATTATTTCTATTTTGTTGACTAATCAATTATTGACAATGGACAAATACACAAACCGTGTTGTTGAGGTTTATCTCATTTTAACTTAAAAAAAAAACGTGGTATATCCCATTTGTGGACTATAACATATTCGGTGTAAAATGCTGGGATGTTGAAGGAAAGAAAAAAAAATAACAGTTTTATAATACAAATGTTATAAAAATACTATTTATAGGGATGGAATGGCCCCCGCACCACCATACCCTCGCCAGAGGAGAACGAATAGATGAATAGATGATAAATGTGTAAATATTGTAGAAGGAATATAAACGAGCAGTAGGTACATAGTAATATTCTTAATTAGTAATGTTCATTCTTTTTACTAGCTAACTCATAATAATATATCATACAACTTTTATAATAAATATTAATCTTGTTATATAGTCAATTTGCTACAATATCATTTATCAAGGTTCTGTAATAGGGACGTGGAAATAATCGATCAACGGCAGATCATTTACGTATCCAGGTATTACAAGAAAAAAGGGAGGGTAATACATGTGATAACGATGTTGGGCTATAAAGGCATAATGTCGACAGAAACTTCTTTAAGATAATTTGGATTTTCAAAAGATGTCAAAAAGAATTTAACTTGGATTTTCTTGTATTTTTCATGCAAACATTAAAAAACATTTTATACTAATTTTATTACTAAAAACTATTCTTATGACAGTTCATTAGATTATCTATAGATTCGAGTATATATTTGTCCTCCACGACTTTTTGTTTATGGAAATACCAGTAGTAAACTGTAAACTTTCTGTGATGTAATGGATGATACTCTGCCCTGACTTCTTTTTCAAACTCTTTATGTAAGCAATGTTATATATCCTTTGGTATTTTTATTTTTATCTTTGAATAAACATATTCCTTCTGTGCATTTTACTTTTTCTTATCTTCGGCTGCAATATATAACCATATCTTACATCAAAAACGAGGATTTGCCTTATTCCTTTCTCAAGTAATATGTAAGATATATGATACGTATACAAATAAAATCGCCAGTATCATATAATATTAACTATAGAATAAAGAAAAACGGAAGAATCGGGTATAGGATCATAAAATAATTATGGAGACCTTGGATTACAAGAAGGGCCTACTTCTTCTTATTTCATATATGCCAAAATAGTATATATTTTAAAATCGAAATTTTAAAAAGAATAGTTTTATGTATTGTGCATCTTCGCTCATTAATTATAACATATAAACAATGAGACAGTGTAAAACTGGCCCATACTTTATAGTTTTTGATATACCTCTTGGTCTTTACGTACTTCTAGCCAAAAATACATGATGTCCAACTAAATCTGAATTTTGCATTCATCAAATGAATGTTATTGATTCATGGTACTACTTGCTAGCGTATCAGGTACTTTGTCCTCCATTGGTAATAATTAAATGATGTAAAATATACATTTTATTATGCTTGATAAGGGCACGAATGCACATGTATGTTGTTATTCAACTTGCATGCTCCTCAATTTTTATATTTCTTTTTACCAAATGAATAGTCATTCGATACTGAATAGATATTATTGTCTGTCTTTGTTTCGTACGCCAACAAATGTTTTTATTGTTGATCGTGCAAGGAAAATAGATTGTCCTATCGGATAGATTCACGACTGTAGTTCGGATTTGTGTCGACACTTGCTGTTTCGGGTGAATACAGTAACGAATAGCCACGCACGCATGGTAATTCAAAAGAACAAGTAGTCGAGATTAGGAGAGGTAATAATGCTGTCATGAAGACTTTTTTTTTGAAATGTACAAACTTGAATGTAGTCATTTTTAAATAATAGCTGATCAGTAATTGATGGAGTAGTAGTTTTCACGATCGTGTGCAGGTGTGCTTCTTTTTACTTAAAAGTCACGTCTTCTTGTCACCTGGGTATATACATGAATGCTAGGCATAAAAAAATAATATTATGAGTTATATAGTATAATATAGTAACTTTTTATGTAATATATAGCACTTGACCCGCATGTATCAGGCACATTTGACAAGTACATCACATCAACGTCATGATGAATCAACTTTTTTTTTGTAGAAAAAAAATACATGGCAACCTACTTGTTATTTTATTGACATGGTCTGTGCATCCAGTAGTATTCCGAAAAAAGTCGATCAAAGAAAAGGTTGTTTTAGGATTAGAAACAAAAGATCTCTATTTTTCAATCTTTCAATGAATAAACGATTGCGTGTTTTTGAACTTGAAGAAACTAAACTAAACTAATAATGTTAAACACTTTTAAGACAATAAAAAAGTTTACAATAATTATTATTATTTGATTGTTGTCTTTCATAATTAAATTCATTGTTCATAATCAAACAACAGATCAAAGTTGTAAAAAAGAACGCGTAATAATGCACACACATATTCGATCTATACTGTTTTATTGCCATGGTCTGTGCATTCGAAAACCCTTCCAAAAATAAAAAATGAATCACAACAACAAATTAGATCTTTACAATCTTTTTTTAAAAAAAAACGGAAACTTTAAAGTTTATAATATTTAAAAAAATAAGTATTTATTTATCAAACTATTCTATTCTATTTATTACAACAACGAGGATGTTTTATGCCAGCAGGGGTACCCTTCACTCATATTTACCGGACGCATGCACGGTGGCCGCCAGTTTTATTGTGGGTAAGGGACCCAAAGAGAAAAAAGGAAAAAGAGAGAAAAAGAGAAAACAAAAAAAAAAGGGTCTTTTTATATTTAATTAAAGCTCCGATCTGGTTATCTGCGAGCATTAATTATATGATAAAAAAATAGAAGTTAATGGAGTGAATGTCAAAAAAAAGTAGACAATGTCAATGTTGTGGAAATAAAGTTATAAGTTAGTTTCCTGGCGTGATGTGCCTGGTTTACTCCATAACAAGCATATTTTTGTTTCACTTGGTCACAAAAAAGGATCTGCATATATTTCTCAGTAGCGCCGATTCATTGTTAGAGTGTGACGAAAGTATCAAGGTATTACTTCTTACAGTATTCTTATGTCTTTTCTATTTCAATAGATCACTTTTCTTTGGATTTTATTACGGGCATGGTACCTACAGTCTCTGCCTTAAAGATGTAAAGTATACAACTGTAAAACAAATTATGCCGCAATATGGCAATATATTTTTTGAATCTTACTATGTGTGAAGCCCTAACAGCATCGCCTTTATGTATTAAGTTATTTGTCATTGTTTTTTTTGTTACGTTTATGATTTTACCATTATATATAAATATATTCGTAAATTAGCATAGTGTTTGTGACCAAATAATTTATTAACGCTTTTCATTTCATGGGAACAAGGGTTTTTTAATATTCAAGATAGATAAAAAATTACATTTTCATCATGATAAGAGAGCCTCACGTTTTCCACGTAATATTTATTTATAAGACAAATAAGTATTGAATAGTTCTTGACATTGTTGTGGTGTGTGATTCACTTCTTTGCTGATGATTTCCCAGCTTGGTCGAGGTTTCTTGAAATATAATTTCGCCAAACGACGTCTTTGTGCCAGTGTCCACGCACAACTTGATTGTCTCTAAAAAAAAATAAAAAGCATAATATATTATCATTAATATTAATAACGGCATATTTTTAATAATGATAGTGATATAATATAGATTCATTGTACACTTACTTGAAAAAAGAGGCGATAATGCTGATAGCATACACCTTCAGTGTGTCGATGTTTCAGAGCTTTTACAATATAGGACCAAGTAGCATGTGGGTATCTTGTTTGTGCACGCCCTTATTTCAATTTTGTACATGATTTTTATAAGAGCAGAAATTTTACCTTAGCCAGTGTTTTTTTTTGACAAAAACCTTTCTGCCATTTCGAAATGTTCAACATAGAGTTGGTAAACTAATCATAACAAAGCTAGTAAATACATTCAATAGATGTTATTTTCATTGTAGAAGCCAAAGGATGTCAAAAAAATCGTCATTACTATATAGAAGAATAAAAAGAAAATGGAATCTCTTATATATAAAAATCATGTCACAAAATTCTAAACCAGTTGGGGTGAAATAAGGGCATGCAGAACAAGGCTTATCCAATTTATCATATTCATTATTGATGTAGTCATAATTATAGTGATATGTTCTCTTTAATTGCTGCATTTCGTTGGACAGAAATGCATTTGCAACACACGAGTGCTGACAGATAAATAATAGTATCTTGTGTGGAGAGATATATTATATACTCTATCAAGGAAACGGAATTTGCGATATATTGCAGATCTCCCTTTCGCTTTATAATATACTCTCAGCAAATACAATTTCCTCGATTCTGGCAACAGTACTTTGAACTTTCATATCCTAATTCACTGTTTGTTTACTCCCATTTAATGCAAATCTGCATATTTTGTATCAATCTTTTGGAGTTCCTTGTATTGCAAAAACCGAGGATCTACTATAAATACAGCATAAGGATTCGATATTTCATATTATATATATATCAAAATTACATTTGAAAACGTGATAAGCTTAGATTCTTGCCCAATAACATATTTAATAAATCTGTAAAAACTATTAAAAAATGAGACAAGAAGGGAACAAGAAAGAAAAAAGAACAATAGCAAAATAAGATGGATATACAGTATATAATATACACACAGAGAGAGAGATAGAGAGAGAGAGGGAAAAAGAATAAATGAGAAAAAAAGGATGTCGTCGTATAGGTATATATCGATTTATATTTCATTACTTTCTTTAAGTAGGGATCTTTTTAATAAACAAGTTTTCTTTTTGTGCCAGTTCAAGTTTGCTTGCTCGTAAATGATATACTTTTCGTAATTCCCGAAATTGTTTTACAAAACTATCATGATCTAAATTTCCATCCAAGAAACTTTGTCCAACAGATTCTGATAATTCATCAGATTCATACACACTTGCTTTTAATCTCGTAAGTACGGTCGATGATGAAAAACGCTAATGGGTATACCAAAATAATAATAATAATAATAATTTACTTAGTACCCATTCTTTCATTCCTTTTATTATTGATCAATAATTTCACTTACATTAAATGCTTCATGTTGTTGTCGTTCTTTTTCATCAAACTCTGACCTTAATTTTCGATATTCTTCATCCAATTGCTTCGTTTCTGAGCGTAATTTCAAGATATTTTCCTCATTTCCAATATTCTTTTCTGTATACATAGATCACATCCATCCGATCGTCAAGAAATTATTATTCTGGGTCATTTTTATATCTTTATCTATTCCCCTCCATCCACAGAAAAATAAAATTTGTAATGAAAAAACGAATATTTACGTGCTAGATTCTCGTTGCCAATTCGTAATTCTTCTTGGACTGTTTTCATGCTTCGTATACGTTCAAAGGAGTTAAAAAATAATTCAAAAGCAACATCATCCGTCAATAATTGTTCCAATTCTTCAGCACTTTTATTTGCAATGGATGCATATTCTGCTGTTGTCAACGCTGAAGAAGGTTGTGCTGCTGGTACTGGAGGTGGTGGTCGATGTCCATAACTATTTTTTTTAAATAATAATAATAATGATAACCCTTGTCTATCAATCACTTGAACTATTATATTTGTTACGAGTGGGATCTCACTATCCTCTTGTTTTAGTTCTACTAAACTTTTGTTATTATTGTACCTTTCTTCCAATGTCGTTGCATTATCACTATTACTGCCATTGCTATTCTTTCTTGCAGGTGGACGTTGCATAAACTCCTCCATAATATCACCCATAATTTTGCCAAGCTGTGCTTGATTCGCAGACCAACCTGGAGGGGTCAAGACATCTTGAATAACAACATCAGATTCAATCCAAGGATGACGCATGCCGTTAGGTGAAACTGTAATAATAGGCGGTGCTTCAGGGAATTCGGGTGGTAAGTTGACTAGCAATGACGCAGCCATGTTTGAAGTAGTGAAAGATAGTTCATACATTTGCCCCTCAATGATAACTGTGACATTGGCATTATGTGAATATAGCGAGGCAATATGTTGCTGTTTACTGAAAAAGAAAAAGGATTGGTATTGAATATAATGTATTGCGTTTCTTGATTTACTTTATAAAAGATACTTACATTTCCTGTGAAGACGACATTGAGGGTTTAACAAAAAAGAGGGTTCTGCAACTCTGCAAAAGCTCAGCTTGAATTTGGGTAAAGCTATAAAAAGCAAGGTGTTTAATTTTTTTTTTCTTAAAAGAGACGAGGCCTTCAAAAAGAATCCACTTTTCACACAAAAAAAGCTTTCTCTTTTCTCTTTTCCTTCTTTTTCTACTTTACAACTTTTTATAGCTTTTCAATATCTAAACAATGGGTTTCTTTAGTGCACTCGATGCGATTGCTCATGGTGGTATACAACAGCCTGAATCCTACGCGAAAAAGAAAAACTATCACTTTGATCAAGAACTGGGTAACAATTCATCCATTATTATAATAGTATTAATAAAAAAAGACACTATCATTATCCACAAATCATATTATCCCCCATGAGGTGAAACTTATTCTTTCGAAATTGGATACGTATCATAAATATAAACAGGACGTGGATCATTTGGTTCTGTCAGAAAAGCAACTCGTATCTCGGATAACAAACAAGTGGCCATCAAAATTATTTCAAAAAAGACAGTAAAAGGACACTTTGATATGGTACAAACTGAAATGGAAGTCATGAAGGATCTTGATCACCCCAACGTTATCCATTTATATGACTCTTTTGAATCACGGTAAATAATGTTGAATCAATCGTCATCTTTAAATCATCTCATGTTTATGCCTCGTACATAAACCAAGATCTAAAGTTCCATTTTTCTATTTTTCTATCTAATTTGGATGGTCGCTATAGTGACAAGTTTTATATGGTATTTGAACTGTAAGTTTCAATTGGGGTTATATATTTTGTTATTGTTTCGGATCGTACCGCCTTTTTCCAAAAACTAAAAGTGGTTCTTTTCTAAATTCTTTTAGAGCTACTGGTGGTGAATTATTTGAACGTTTATTTGAACGCGGCAAGTTCACCGAAAAAGATGCGGTATGCTATTGTAAACACGTGTTTTTAGTTCTGTGTGTGTGAATACAAAAGAAAGGAAGGAGGATGCGGAGGAGGAGGTAGAGAAAGGATAATAGAAGAACATGATGATTTATAATTTTTGGGATTTTCTGCATCAATTTTTTTTTATTATTTATTTAGGTGGTAGTTGTTCGATCCATTTTGAATGGTCTTCAATATCTTCATTTACATAAAATTGTTCATCGAGGTAAAAATTTGCATATATGACAAAAAAAAATTCATCTAGATTATAAAGTATTACACAGCCATAGAAATATCACACTAGTCTGCTTGGACAAAATAGAATGCAGTGTAACTAACTCATTTAACTAACATAAGATATGAAACCTGAGAACTTACTATTCAAAAGCCCCGACTCGGATGCTGATCTAGCAATTTGCGATTTTGGGTAAGTTGACATGGGCAGATATTAATTGTTTCGCTTTCATTCCATTTTTTTTTTCTTTACACTCTTTCTCATGGAATTCATTTACTTATAATCCTCCTATTTATGGTGAAAATTTGTTAAATTAGTATTGCTAAGGAGAATGATGAAGTGGGTTCCGCCCTTGATACCGTCTGTGGATCACCTCTTTATGTTGGTAAAGTGTTATTATTTATTAAATTACGCCAATATTGTTTGCACGCTATCTCTCATATTTTTATTCGTTTATTGATATGTTTGTGTGGCACCCTTGTGTAGCACCTGAAGTTTTACTCCGTAAAGGCTATGGATCACCAGTTGATATGTGGGCTGTTGGGTAAATAATTAATGGATTTTCGCATCTTCATCTATTCATGTATACATATATCTCAATTTTGAACGTATTGATTATCAAATAATTTAATCATCTTTTTTCTCAATTTTATTTTTTAAAAAATAGTGTAATTACATATATGCTGTAAGTTACCAGGATCTTGTTTGTTTGTTTATGGTCGTTTTGTAATATTTGTGTACGATGTGGCTGAATTTGTGTTTCCTTTTATAAATAAATAGCCTTTGTGGCTATCAGCCATTCCAAGCTGAAGACCAGGTTGAACTTATGGCCGAAATCACCGAAGCCAAGTTTGAATTTCATGAACGTTACTGGCGTAACATTTCACAAGATGGTAAAAATACATGCTCAACGAGAACAATTATTATTATATAAGAAAATATGTTTTTTTCTAATGGATTTTATATTTATCTGAATATGCAGCCAAAGACTTTATCCGAAAATTGCTGACATTGGACCCAAGCGCCCGGCCTACGGCCACCGAAGCTTTGAAGGATAAATGGATGACGGGTACAGATGCAACAGATATCGATATTCTTGGCACAGTTCGTGAAAACTTCAATCCACGTCGGGCGCTTAAGAATGCCGTTAGAGCGGTCAGTGCTATGAATCGACTTCGATCAGGATCTTTGAATAAGGATGCGGAAAAGAACAGCGAAGATGGTAATAGACCACCTGTACCTGCATTGGCTAAAGTTTTGAAAGCTGCCGCTGCCGCCAAGAATAATAACAATAACAACGGTGTCCCTGCAACTACAAAGCCAACAGCTGCAAAGTAAAAATACAATAACATGCATTTGTTGTTATTTTTTTTACAGATTTCTTTCCTTTTGCAATCTCTTTCTCTTTTTCTTTTTTCTCCTTTTTTTTTGTCCTACACAAGATAAAGTAACATTATTGTGCCATAAAAAGAATATGCCAATGTCATTTTTCTTTTCAGCCCCATCCCATTTTCTTTTTTTTTTTTTTAGCCTGACGCCACACTTTTTTCCTTTCCCCTTTTGCATATATTTATTTATATTATACCTTATGCTATTTCTTTCTCAATTCTTATTTTTATATATTAATTATTTACTATCCTAGTGAGTACTCTTATTATTATTATCATTATTATCAAAAACAAAATTGTTATCGGTTAATTGGATATTCCTTGACATTTTGGAAATGAACCCTCTCGGCTAAATGCTACCAAAAGTGTTCGTTTTTGCTTTTATTGGTAAATGCCAAGAGTTTATATATTATGGCTGGGTCTCATTTGTTGAATGTGTTCAGGAACATGGTATACAGAATGTTCCTCGGAAAGAAAGAGTGTTTAAATATGTGATAAGTTGGATATTATATAAAAATAAGGGATTTAAAAATACATTCATCACAGATCGCAGATAACTCCATTATAATAATTACGTACGTATGAATAATACTTGTGCCACAAATTAATATTACCCAGGTTGTGAAAAGAATGTTAGATAAGAATAAAACATGTACAGTAGAGTCCCATTAGTTTCGCTCGTCCTTAATATACCGCTAAATTCATTGCATCTGGGAAAGATGATTCTACTTTCATCAAAAAGTCGTGAATGACGTTGGGAGCTATTTGTGTGAAATTAATGGGGCTCTGCTGCATTCAGGTGCATCTATTATGCAGACTAGATACAGATATATGAATACTATAATAATAGCTCCTTTACTATATTCATTATTAATCAAGTGGCAGTATAACAATGTGCTACTCTACCATCATAGCGAACCTAGAGATGATGAACTAGTTACTCTGTTATTATTATTTCTCTATTATCATGTGAATGTTTGGTTGATATTTTAGATTTTTCTTTAATCCTTACAACAGTTAAATTTGAGAGCTTATCCATTTATCCATTCTGGTTCTATCTTCTAGAGTTTGTTTTCCAGTCGGTTGCGGTTCCTTGGCCAATGGCAGCGTCATTGTTTTTTCAATGCATGCGTATTTTTTATTATTCTTATGGTTAAAAAAAATATCAGTCATCGTGCACTACAAACGAGGTGTTGCTATAATGATTGTTATAGCAACACCTTTTTCGCAGTGTATGTATATAATAGAAACCGATAATTTATATTTAGTTACTCACTTGAGCTGCGTGGGCTTTTAAAAATATTATCGTGCTAACGTTACTATAATGTTCTTTCTTCCTCAGATCCATAGCGCTATTCAACATGCATCATTAGCAGCTTCAGAATTCTGGGTTTTGTTTTTTAATTAACCCGTGAGCACTTTTTTTTTTGTTTCTGTAATAATTACAAGGAAGAAGTAGAATAAATCATGTTCAACAATCATATATTTATCTACAGATGAGGTAGTAGTTTATTGTACGGTGTGAGAAAGCTCGATCGAATATAATATAAATAGAAACATTAAACAAGAAACCGTAGAGTATATGATAGAACAAAATATATGTGTTTCTGAGGTTACAATATAGTTTCTTTATATACAACGTTTATATATGGGGGCTGATATATTATGCACATTGGCATTGGTAACTTTCATTTTTTCTTGGAATATATCTTGATTCCTCTTATATTTTCAAATACTCGCGTGTTAGTCCATATCATGGTATACTATATAAAACATATAAATCTGTTGTTGATTTAGACCTTTGCAATGGTGTAAACCATTACAATTAACTTTGATAATAATTGTAAGTTTTAGTAAAATATCGCATTACGAAATAAGAACTAAGCATATTACACAAATCTGTATATACTGATATCAGTTTACCAGAGGTTATATAATCTATCAGGATGGACCTCTAAATAATAGCAAAGACATAGTCATGCATTCATAGAAATATTATTCATTACCATTAAACAATGACAAAGGTATATACACCGTTCTGCTCATGGTTGCGACATAACGCAATGTTTTCGTATGACACTTTCACAGTTGTCTCAAATATTATTCTGCGCTGAACTTCTATCTCTGGCGCAAATAATAAATCCCATTTTAAGTATCGTTTTTATTTATAGAATTCTTAATAACTTGCAAAAACAGAAACTGCTTATATATTTAGAATAAGGGCATCATCATGAATACATTACTTTTTCAAATGATTCTGGCGTCATAACTAATTCCTCATTATTATTATATAACGTTAGATTCCTAAAGGTAACATAACCAAAAAAGGATTTGTTCAGACCGAAAATCTAAAAAGGAAATTTTTTGAAGGATTACAGGAGTAAACCGTTTGGTTCCCACATTGACTCTATTAGAGATGATACGCACTTAAAAGTATTCCATATTATTTTGCCCCGCATTATGGGAATGGGAACAATAATATCATATTAATATAAAACGCAGGGATCGCCGGATCAATTATGAGAAAAAAACATAGTTACAGTGATTTTTCGATGTAACATTAAAACTATTAGAGTTGCAGCGTTGCTTAAAGAAAAAACTATAATGTCAAAGTTTACAGTAATATATTTATGCTTTTTTATCTTTGCCACCCAGTATGACGAAATGTTTATGGCGCGTTTGGTGGTTCAGTCACATTTTCTTTTTTGGATGGCTGGTATGCATCATAAGTATGCACGTTTTCAAAAGTGTTCGGAGGATAGAAAATGATAATAAATGTAGAAGATCGACGCCAATCATTGTGTAAAACAAAAATATAAACAGAGATAATTAATTCGTTCTAATTGTCCTGGCTATATTGTCTGTGCATGTATTTCAAAGAAAACAAGAAATTAGCATATAATTTAAGACGGCGATACATAAATAATGATTGAGGAACACTAAGTTACTTTGCTTTATTGATAGATAGAATCTTATGATGATTAACCATTTTAATTATTTATTTTAATACTACCAAAATAGTGCAGTTATTATCTAAAAGTGAATCATAATAACTATCATTTAAGGTATTGATTGGGTGCGGATGATAGCTTACTCAACCCAATACTTAACGCCTGGTAATTATCTTTGGACGAGGCACTAGGTAGCCATAGGTATAGAAGATGTGAATTAAGCACAAATAATTAACCATCTCTGATTAGTTGTAATTGGCGAAAAGAGTTTAAATCGCTTTTGGAAGGCTAAACTGTGCCATCTGTGGGCTTAAAAACCTTAAGTTAATGGCAGAAGTGCTTTACATTATGTAGCTTACTAAATGGCCAAAATATTCTTGATTTTTGGTAGCCACAACTACAGGCAAGCTAAAAAAAAGTTACATGGTCAAAAAGATCTGTCTATGGAAGGTCTCAAATACTGGTCAGTCATTAACTTTACACAACTAAACATCATCTGCTATTCCTCTATAATATATTGTTTACAAAATTACTATGCACACTGATGATCAGGGAAAATGTATAATTCATGGTGGTCATTAATTGAATCATGTTATGACAGCAGATCTACTACTGAATTTCATTTTTTACAGATCACGTAACTTCAAAATCCATATGATTACAGGGTTATGATATATATGCCACAAGTTACAACAAGCCCAGATCATAATACTTTATGATTATATCAAATATTGCATTGTTCAAGCTGGCGTATTAAATGGTCAATAAACAGACAATAAGTAAATAGGAAGTTATGAAAAACACGTTCTTTTTATTTGGCAATATTGGGCGGGTGTTGCCAAGGAATAAACGTAAAAATAATTCCTCTCACATACAGATATGTAATGTGATAAGATTATCATTGGTTTTCCTTGTGCCTACTATCACCTGCAATTCTGTATTTTAAAAGAAAAAATAAGCTTAATGTAAATAAATATGTATATGTGTCGTTTGTTATATGTATCTAACCTTATTCATATTCGCTAAGTACAAATGTAGCATCTTGAACAACATTGTGGCGCGACTACAAATACGAGATATTGCCTCGAAGGTTTTTCTCGTTCATATAAAAGGGGTAAATTTACAGGGTTGTCCAAAAATACATACACACACATTATCATTCATATAATTTTCATACATTTTCTATACAAAAACCATATTACTCTGAAACTTTTCATCTAAACATGTACATTACTTTTAATACCACAGTGTTTGACGCAAGCCAACATCAAAATACCCAGAACCCATGTATCTTTTTGAATGACACTATTCAATATGTCAAAAGCCGAGTTGTTAAAGGTTCTATACTTACTGCTTCTGAAACTCAGGATTTCAAAAACAAATGTGAACATATAGTATCACTTATACCTAAAGTGGCACCTCATGTTGTCAAAACCAAACCTTCTGCTCTCCAACAAGTAATTGACTTATCTCAAGAGAATTTATCCAAAGAAACCAGTACCCTTATCAAGCGCACCACTGAATTAGTACAAACAATCAAGGAGTTGGCTAATGAATTTATCAAAGAAGAAGATAAACAAGAAATATCGTCATCGATTGGTGCAAGCATTCAATGGAAGACAGTGGATCGTCCTGCCTTAACCAAGCAAATCCGTGAATATACTCAAGCTGAATCAGATGTCATTCTTCCTCGAATCAACGATCTCAGTCTCTATTATCAACTGGATGAGGCTTTCAATCAACACAATGTCAAGCTTGTACGTGAATTTATGTCGGAAGAATGTTACTGGTTTTGGGTTGCCAATTTTGGTTATGCTACTATGGAATCTTCTTGGGATCAATTCATTAACGGTTACGAACTCTTGTATGGTACGCTTGATCCACACGTGATGAAGTCGATGGAGCAGTTACTTTGTCAAGACAATAAGGTGTCTGTGGCTCGTCTGATCATAGCTACTCGCAAGCATAGCAACCAGTTCCCATTTACCAAGAACATTGGATCGTCATCGTTATCAACAACATCTGTAGCTCCTGAGACCAAAGATCAAATGTCCGAAGAAAAGCGTATGCAATTGACCGAGATGGCAATGGAGTTGGTCGAAAAGTTCTCTGATGTTAAGATGGGCAATCATCTTGTTTCAATTTATTCCTGGTACCGTGGCTATGACAAGAAAGACAAGAAAGCAATGCGTGAACGAGCAAACGAGTGGGCTGAATTGATCAAGGAAAGACGCAAGATTCTTGGTGAAAACAAAAAAGAATTGCTCCAAGTCAAGCATGAAGAAGCTGAGCGTATTGATCAAGCTAGACGTGCCGTTTACTTTTTCTATGAGCAGTTTGTTACTATTTGGCGTGTTGGTGAAGTGACTCGGGAAATCTTGAAATCCGTGGACTTTCCTGGTAAAGGTCGTATGAGAGACTTTCTCAATTACGTTGCACCTTTGGATCAAGCAAACTTCTACGTTATCATTGGAGGTAGTAAAGGTAAAGATGACGAAAAGAAAGATTATCGTCCCAAGCTTTATGATTTTATGGAAATGTATTTGACGATGCTTGAACAACAATCGAAGGAACATAAAGACTATATGAGCCAAAAAACAAACAGTAGCAACAAAAAAAGTAGTAATACTGAATAACAATCTGCCAACATTATATGCCAAAAACCTACCAGGACCATTCAAAATTACATATCGTATAGAAAATTAATGTTTAGTTTAGTTTATTTTTTTTATACAATTTTTACTATCATCATTGTATTTTTATATGTATACTTTTATCACTAAGCTTACGTAACTTAGGAAAACATACGCGATTCTTTTTAAGAAGATCATCCAGAGTTGCTATTGAAATTTATTCAGTATTTAAAAAAAAAAATTCAAAACTTTTTTAAACTTTGATTATATATCTAAAAATTAGTCTTGCTTCTGACATATCATCTAAGTTTTTAAAGTATTCCGAAAAGCAAAACCTTTTATTATTTTTATATTCTATAGAAAGCTTTCATTTATATTAATTGTGTTATAAAATTACTGTTATCAAATGATTTATATTTAGAATATCAACATTTTATCCATAATATCGTTAACCCTATCATTAATATTATTTATTGAATAACAATCATTGTTACCACGAACAAATTATGAAACTATTTTGTTTATCAAGAGACATACCAAACACTTTAAGATTCTTAGACTTTTCTTAACTATATTTGTGAAAGACGGATCCAATCCTATTTCTCCTTCGTACTGTGTCACTTTAGAAAAAATAAAAACAAAAAATATGTATTCGTAGATGCAAAAAAAATTCAGAATATATTTTTAAATTCATAAAATATTCCTTTACGTGTTCAAAAAATATTCAAAGAAAAAATCCAACTTCGAATATATTTTGAATATATCCTGAATATTTTTCATTATTGAAAAGGCAAAAATATTCGAAATATATTCGAGATATATGCATATTCAAAAAATATTCGAAAAATATTCGAGATAAATTCAAATTTGGGGTATTATTTTGCACAACATATAAACATTTGAATATATTTTTTCTAAAGTGAATTGAACTATTCGTCATTTTTACTAACTATATATTTCTTAGTGATCACGGGTGAGTGATACTTTGATCCACCATTATTCATATCGTATCACTTTCAAAAAAAAAGGTGAATGGCCTTTTTTTCAGTGGGTCACAAATCTGCTCAGCATTCTGGTTTCACACATCTAATTAAAAATAGAAATATTACATATGTAGTATATAAAATTCATTTACTTCATTATAGTATCAGTTATAAGTAAATAAGACATATGGAATAATAATATAAAAGATCTCGACATTTGCGTTATATAATCGATGGGAAATAAGTATTTTGATATAGTTATGTTCAATGCTTTATTAAAACAAAAGTTTATTATTGATTATGTCCGAACAAACATCACTAAACAAAGATTATACATTTATAGTTCCATGGATGACAAGTGGCACAAAAAGATTGGATTCGAGAACATTCAGAACAAAGACATTTTTTCGCGCGCCGTATTTTTTTTTTCTACCTGGTGGCTGGCTTTATTTCAGCTTCGTGTTCATGAAGTAGTTATTTTCGCCAAGAAAAAAAAAATGGTAATCATGAACCCGTATGCGTTTTTACAGCCTCTAGATATTAACTATTTTATTAACCTAAATTCAGGAAGGTTTTGGTCAGCAATTTAAGCTTTTTTTTTTTCTAAAATCAATTATATTATCACAACAGCCACCTCTGATCATAAAAGTCCTTTTTTTTAAAAAAAAAATTGGAGGATTAGGACCATTTATAGATCCCATAAGTGCTGCAATAGATATTTTAATACTATAATCAAGTATTGTATTACGTTTTGGCAAGTGCTCTGATCGTAAATAATAAAAGCTTGGAATATCATCAAACGATGAAGAAAAAAACGGCTTTGCTCCTTCTTTATTTAATATACAGAAATTGTTTCTACGGACACACATTACCACCATTTATTTCAACTTGAAATTGTCATGTCATCACAGATACAGGAACACCCTGTGTAATTTGATTTGTTTGGAACTGACAATAATAAAACTGACAAAGAATTTTTTTAAAACATTGCTATAGGCTTTTATTAATGAAGATAAACATTCATATAAATTTGTTTCTTATTTTTACTTTTACACACTACACATGTTATTTAGTTTTTTATTCGATGGTAGATAGGGGTATATTCATTAATAGATTATTCTATATCATGGGGCGTGATTTGAGACAAGCCCTCAGGATAAAACCATTATCATCGTCCTTTGGGAATATTATGTAACACTATATTCAGAGCTGTATATCTTTTGAGCTTTTTTTAAGATTATATGGTGTGTGATACATTCGTTGTAATTTCCTTTTCAGATATGATAACTGTGGCGCTCCTTATTTGGCTATGTTTTTAGGTTTTGTCTTTCGTGCAATGTAGCGATGAAGCATTTTTTTTTGTCATAATGCGATGGCAGCTGCTATGTTCACCTATAAAAAATTTACAATAAAAGATAATGGAGCATTTTATTAACTGTCAAAGAATTAAATACTACTATATCAGAATAGAATTTAATGTTACATATATAAAATATAATGTACGAAAGACATGTACGAAGAGCAAAAAAGTACTATTTTATTGCTGGCTACAATTACTAATGTTAAAATGCTCATTTAAGCTTGAATTGTTTTTCCTTCGTTGTCCGTGCGTTTGTGTGACGAATAAAAGTTATAAATATACTTAATAACTGGGCAATTAGATAAAAAGTTGTATGTCCCTATGATACCTGCAGCTGTGGCGCTCATCGTAATGGTATGAAAGACAAGAATCCCATATCCCCAGTTTTTCGGTGGCTGGACTTGAATATATTTTTGATCTGGGTTTTTGGCTTAGCAACAGAGGGTTTTTATTTTGCGAAAACGATCAATTAGTCCGTATTATCTAAATATCCTGTAGGGAGAAAACATGGCGCGTATCAGAGCCATCAATAACTCAGTTTTAGCTTGAACGACCTTTGATATAAGTTTAGCAACAGTATGGAAAATTGTATAAAAGAAGCCTTCATTTAGAATATTTCAAGAGTAATCATCAAACAAACATTTATACAATCCATCACATATACACTTTTATTACATTACACTTTTTACCTTATATTCAAAACCATTTGTTTATTTAAACATGCACATTGCTTACAATACTACACATTTTGGTGCTACTCAATATCACGAAAGCAAGAACCCTTGTATCTTTTTGAGTGCCACTATCCAACATGTCCAAAACCGCGTTGTCGAAAACTCTATTCTCACCGGCTCTGAAGCACAGGAATGTAGGCATGAATGTGATAGTCTATTATCACTTATACCTAAAGTGGCACCTCATGTTGTCAAAACCAAACCTTCTGCTCTCCAACAAGTAATTGACTTATCTCAAGAGAATTTATCCAAAGAAACCAGTACCCTTATCAAGCGCACCACTGAATTAGTACAAACAATCAAGGAGTTGGCTAATGAATTTATCAAAGAAGAAGATAAACAAGAAATATCGTCATCGATTGGTGCAAGCATTCAATGGAAGACAGTGGATCGTCCTGCCTTAACCAAGCAAATCCGTGAATATGCCCAAACTGAATCAGATGTCATTCTTCCTCGGATCAACGATCTCAGTTTCTATTATCAACTGGATGAGGCTTTCAATCAGCACAGTGTCAAGCTTGTACGTGAATTTATGTCGGAAGAATGTTACTGGTTTTGGGTTGCCAATTTTGGTTATGCTACTATGGAATCTTCTTGGGATCAATTCATTAACGGTTACGAACTTTTGTATGGTACGCTTGATCCACACGTGATGAAGTCGATGGAGCAGTTACTTTGTCAAGACAATAAGGTGTCTGTGGCTCGTCTGATCATAGCTACTCGCAAGCATAGCAACCAGTTCCCATTTACCAAGAACATTGGATCGTCATCGTTATCAACAACATCTGTAGCTCCTGAGACCAAAGATCAAATGTCCGAAGAAAAGCGTATGCAATTGACCGAGATGGCAATGGAGTTGGTCGAAAAGTTCTCTGATGTTAAGATGGGCAATCATCTTGTTTCAATTTATTCCTGGTACCGTGGCTATGACAAGAAAGACAAGAAAGCAATGCGTGAACGAGCAAACGAGTGGGCTGAATTGATCAAGGAAAGACGCAAGATTCTTGGTGAAAACAAAAAAGAATTGCTCCAAGTCAAGCATGAAGAAGCTGAGCGTATTGATCAAGCTAGACGTGCCGTTTACTTTTTCTATGAGCAGTTTGTTACTATTTGGCGTGTTGGTGAAGTGACTCGGGAAATCTTGAAATCCGTGGACTTTCCTGGTAAAGGTCGTATGAGAGACTTTCTCAATTACGTTGCACCTTTGGATCAAGCAAACTTCTACGTTATCATTGGAGGTAGTAAAGGTAAAGATGACGAAAAGAAAGATTATCGTCCCAAGCTTTATGATTTTATGGAGATGTACTTGACGATGCTTGAACAACAATCAAAGGAACGTAAGGAGGATGCAAGTCAAAAACCTATTGGGGACAACAAAAAAAGCAGTAACACTCAATAACACTCCCTCTCCATATGCCCCAAAAAACCTTACCAAATCCATTAGAAATTATATGACTACATTGAATAGCATTCCTTTTTATTTTTTTTATAGCACTGTATTACTATCGCTTTTGTCCATTATTTTACATATACACTCATTTTACCCTTGATTGCACCCTCACTATGATATCAAAACTTACTGAAACCTATATGTCATTTTTTAATAAACTCGTTTAGAGTTATTATAATATAACAACTCATTCAATAAACGTATAAGAAAAATAAAACAATTGAGCATTTCTAAACTTATCTTGACGCCAAAAAATTTGGATTATACTCTTTTGGAAAAAAAAATCCCAATAGTCATATAATAAATGTCTTGTACAATTCTTTACTTATCAAAATTTACCTAAAAAAAAGAAGAACATAATAATACTCTCTAAACACAGTATGACATAATAAAAAGGTACTTTACTATAGCAGCAACTTCGCTACGATACTATAACGATATACTATGTATTTGGGTTTACAAGGCAAATATCATAATAAAATAGCAAGTTACCGACTTTGAATAATATATTATAATGTCGTGTCATTTTTTTCTATTCATTTTTGGAATACAACACCATATAATACTATTCTTGCCATAGCACTAATAATCAAAACTATCACTAGTTTCATAGGTTTGAGAGAACATCAACTAATTCTTGTACCTGCAGTGTTATGTATTTTATTTACGAAAGCACTGATCAATAACTTGCTATAAAAATTAATCAATTGATGTAAAGACATATCCAATCATATTTCTTCATATGCTGAGCAAATTTAAATTCGATCCTTACCAATTAAATGCATTCCCCCGCTCCTGGAGTGATGGTTCGTTAAAAATACACGGCACAAACATGCTGAATAATAATGGTTTTGCACTGGATGTTGAAGTATAGTTTAATTCTGTACAATCAACAAAAAGGCTCAGTTGATAGCAGAAGGGGATGTTAAACAACCATTACGCTTTTTTCTGAACTTTGTTGTGATTTAGCTTGACACGTTAGTAATACACAGTTTGGGAGCAGTTGTACCACCAGATATCGGATGTCCTCACACATTTTTCTTAAAATATTCGCCGCCACCATTTTTGGAAAATAAAAAGTTGAAAATCGCATATGTAATTTATTATGTTAGGATTTTACGAATCAGGCAGTATTAACCATTTTTCAAACCTTATCTATTTGTAACAGAAAATACATGTCTTTGCTGCTTGTGCAAAAATCAGAGATTGAATATTAAAAGTATTAGAATTTGGAAGCTTAAACTGGCTCACTGTTTAAGTAGGTGAATAAAAAAAACCATCAATACTTTTAATAACAGCACAGAGATTTAGGATGTTGATTAATTGTTCGTCGATCGCAGTCTTTATTCAAGATAAGATTATCACCTCTTTACCCGTGACAGTCATGTGGCGCGTAATATATACATCTAAATAAAAAGTAGTTGTCAGGAAATAGCCTAATTTTTGAAACAATGTGTAGTCCTATTCTTGGAATTCTGATAAACAAACATGATGTAACGCCACTAGTGTGGTGACTATATACCAATTTTGAGCGACGGCCAAACTCACGGGAGCAACGACTCGTCATATTACCACTGATACTTTATTATGAAATGCTCATCAGAAGAATATTAATAATAATAGATAGCTAGTTTGTAATGGAAAACTATCAGGCAGTGCCATTTATCTGCCTTCATGCCATTTAATATTATAAAATGATGTAGGTTCTTTTCTTGATTATTATGGTACCTGATTTTTTTTCTTGTTTGGTAGTAGTGGGCTTTCTCTCGATTTAGGCCACCTGCTAAAACTTTTGTTGTTGTTGTTGAAGAAGCAGAATTATTTTATATGTATATAACTGCATTATAAAATTTGCGCCATAAACAATTGAAATGCAGAAATATATTTATAAATAAAGTTCTTTAATGACATCGAATTATATGTGTATGATTGGATACGCTTATATTTTTAAATATAGAATTGTTTTGATGGCGCAAACTGGGTTGAGTGTAAAAATACATAGGTAGACTAAGGTGTAAATAGCCCAGATTGTAATTAGAATCACAATTGATTATGGTGATTATGATATGACCGTATATAGGTAGAATATTCGTTTAAGAGTTGAAAAAAAGCCAACAGAAAATGATGCTAAGCATCAGTTGTTCATTATATAAAGACATCAGTTTAAATCTTTTCAAATAAGTATTCTAAAATATTCATCAATTCAGATATTTATACATTCCAACAACACATATTACTCTTTATTAAATACAACTTCTACTTTATATTCCAAATCCACTTATCCAAACATGTACATCACTTACAACAGCACACGATTCAATGATACTGAATATCATGATAACAAGAACCCATGTATCCTTTTGAATGCCATTGTCCAGCATATCAAAAGCCGTGTCGTTGAAGATTCTATTCTCACCGGTTCTGAGGCCCAGGAATTCATGGGTGAATGTGATCATCTATTGTCCCTCTCACCTAAAGTGGCATTATCCGTTGCCGACTACAAATCCACTGCTCTCCAAAAAGCAGCTGACTTATCTCAAGAAAATTTAACCAAGGAAACCAATGTCCTCATCAAACGAGTCTCTGAATTAGTAGCAACAACCAAGGAATTGGCCAACGAACTCCTGAAAGAAGAAGAAAAGCAAGAAAAGAAATCATCTGTGGAGAAGACTGTTCAATGGAACACCAAGGATCGACCGCTATTGGTAAAGAAAACCCGTGAGTATGCCCAAACTGAATCAGATGTCATTCTTCCTCGGATCAACGATCTCAGTTTCTATTATCAACTGGATGAGGCTTTCAATCAGCACAGTGTCAAGCTTGTACGTGAATTTATGTCGGAAGAATGTTACTGGTTTTGGGTTGCCAATTTTGGTTATGCTACTATGGAATCTTCTTGGGATCAATTCATTAACGGTTACGAACTTTTGTATGGTACGCTTGATCCACACGTGATGAAGTCGATGGAGCAGTTACTTTGTCAAGACAATAAGGTGTCTGTGGCTCGTCTGATCATAGCTACTCGCAAGCATAGCAACCAGTTCCCATTTACCAAGAACATTGGATCGTCATCGTTATCAACAACATCTGTAGCTCCTGAGACCAAAGATCAAATGTCCGAAGAAAAGCGTATGCAATTGACCGAGATGGCAATGGAGTTGGTCGAAAAGTTCTCTGATGTTAAGATGGGCAATCATCTTGTTTCAATTTATTCCTGGTACCGTGGCTATGACAAGAAAGATAAGAAAGCAATGCGTGAACGAGCAAACGAGTGGGCTGAATTGATCAAGGAAAGACGCAAGATTCTTGGTGAAAACAAAAAAGAATTGCTCCAAGTCAAGCATGAAGAAGCTGAGCGTATTGATCAAGCTAGACGTGCCGTTTACTTTTTCTATGAGCAGTTTGTTACTATTTGGCGTGTTGGTGAAGTGACTCGGGAAATCTTGAAATCCGTGGACTTTCCTGGTAAAGGTCGTATGAGAGACTTTCTCAATTACGTTGCACCTTTGGATCAAGCAAACTTCTACGTTATCATTGGAGGTAGTAAAGGTAAAGATGACGAAAAGAAAGATTATCGTCCCAAGCTTTATGATTTTATGGAGATGTATTTGACGATACTTGAACAACAATCGAAGGAACATAAGGAACATACTACTAGTCAGTAATATTCCCTTTATATGCTAAAGCCATACTAAAACATGATTACATATAACACTTAGGACAGAATAGAAAGGTTTTGGTTTATGCATTCTTCTACTTTTTTTTTTGTAACAATATCACTACTCTTTGGATCTATTTTTTATATGCTTATCATCAACAACTCTATGGAAAGGATATCTTTCTTTATCAATATCCTTATAACAACAGCTTATTCATAGCTATATGTGCCTTTTCTTTTTAACCTACTCATTTAATAAGTCTGTCAATAATTTTATGTGTGGAAAAATAATATAAAAAGTTTTATCCCTTTCTCTAATAAAACCTAGTTTTATACTTGTTTTGGACTGTAAATGAATTTTTTTAATATAAGTTATATTATTTGAATAGTTTTAGCGAATCCAGTTTTTATACGATCATATACTAACTAATATATAATAGTATTCTTTAATTTTGCTATCATAAGATTTATTTCTTATGCTTGAGTATGTAATTGATCTACTATATGAACCAAAAAAAATTAATTTACTCATTGGCCTGAGTAACCCAGCCGGATCGAGTCAAGTCAGCATATTGTTGGCCCGCATGGGTTGATACGTCCAACTCTTCTTGTTGGGATAAATCCTGCTTCTTGCATCTGCATATCATAAAAAATTGACAATCGGACTTTTTATTATTTCTATATGAATTAAGTATAAACCAGATCTGTTTTTTTGCAAGCCACTTTCTGGTAGGTAGGTATTCTTCTTTATGCAAACTGACACAACGACGACCACGAAAAAGACGACAACTCCATGCCCAAAGTGTGCATCTGCACTACAAGACTTTTCAGTTAATTTTAGTTACAAAGTTCTTATGTGTGAGAATGTAAAGGTATGAATAACAATTTATTTTTTATTTTTTATTTTTCTTGTACAGACATTTTTTTAATCGATTGTACTGCAAAAAAAAAATAAGATTGAATAACGATGACTGATCTCTGATTTCATTGTTTAATTGATCCTAGTGCCCATACCCATTTGATCAACCTACAGCGAATTCTTTTCTTGTTAAAGATAACTCTATACCCAAAATTGATAAAAAGAACAAGGGAAAACACGTGCGATCGTCAGATTGTGTGCCCAGTACTGCGCCAGGTGCGTTTTCTTTGGAACACACAATTGAGAGCTTGTTGTTGAACTCTGGTGTACAGGAAAATCTTGATATTTTTACTACAGAGAACCCTATAACTGATGCACCGATTCAAAATAATACTACTATGATTAATTCAGATAAAGGTAATATATTGGATGTTTTTGTTTGTTTGTTGAAAAGGAAGATTAAAGGACTTGAATATAGATGGTGATACTAATTTCTATACTACATTATTTTAATGATTAGAAATAGCTTTGCCGGAAACAGTAGCAACAACATCGAATTATTCATTACAAGATATTGAACACTTATTACAAAATGAAGATATGGCAACTACTACTACTACCACTACAAGCGAATTTGATACATCAAGCATACAAGATTTAGAACAATTCTTTTCAAGCGATAGTGTTTCACCAGAGGGTATAGCATCTTTGCCTTTGCAACAAATGATGGATGGATGGTCATTTCTTGATAATAACAATCATAATAACAAAAATAATCATTGTATGATATTAGGTAGTGAGAATGGACAACCGGAACAATCTTGCGTTACTACACCCATAGATGATCAATCAGGTTTGTTTAATGGACTCGATCAAATATTAGGTGATAACTGGAACAAGGAATGTGATCCGTTTAGTACGGAATTGGATTCATTACTTGGATTATAAGAAAATGGTTAAGATATATTATAAACATTTATCATATTTTATCTTTTCTACTCTTCTTTCGTCCTTTCTCCCTTTCTCCTCTCTTCTTCATTATCATCCTTCCTTCCTCCTATTTACTTTAAAAAAACACACCATTTTTTTCTCACTTGCATCATTGTACAAAGTCACCTCATTTTCACACCTATTCCACATACAAATTGTATACATAGATAAAATCACGATCGCTTTTAAAAAAATTAGCCACAGAGAGTCTATGCTATTCGAAGTTTTTTATGCAACACAATTTAATAAGGGTAAAAACCAGGTGTTTTGGTGAGTATAGCTTGGAAAAAATAGAAGAAACCGATACACATATGCACACAGTGGATCGTTATTCCGGATTTTACATACATTCATGGTGACCACTTTCAAATGGATGGAAAGTATAGAATATTGAGCTGTGGAAATAGAAAAATGGATTTATGAGATGATACCCAAACAAATGTTACACTGATTTTTCTTTTTGGAAAAAAAAAGCCCCGTACAACGGGGATTTCTATTCTTTTTATATATATTTTAGATTATTAAAATAAAATGAACTTTATATGGATAATATGTATATAAAAAGGAGGGATTATATCAGAATGTACATTTCAAATGCAAAAAAGAAGTTGATGGGCGAGGGTGATAGGTTGCCATGGTGATGGTGAGAATGTGTGTATATTTTTTTTTAAAACGGATGGGATGATGAAAAAATATAAAAAAGTGCAAATGGTATGAATAATATGGAGTAGTAATAATAATAGACTAATAATGAGAACAAAAAAAAATATAAGGAAGAAAAAAAATCAAAATATATAGGATGCTTTAAGTCAAGTAAATAAGTGATTGCATTTACTCGCGCTTTTCAACGGTCACCATCATACCGTTCTTCATTGGGAGGGTCAAAGAAACTTGGTAAGTGATATCTTGTCCTGGAATCAACTTGAACTTGTAACGCTTAAGCAAGAAAGTGATAGCAACAAGTGCTTCAAGTGTAGCAAGATGTTGACCCAAGCAAACACGAGGACCCACATGGAAAGCAGGCCATTGACCTTGGGTTTCACGCTTAAGTTCACCATTGGCATCAAACCAACGTTCAGGTCTGAATTGTTCAGCTGTAGGACCCCAATTTTCTTCATTACGACCTTGGGAGTAAGGAGACCTATAATTTGAATAAGAGATGGATAAGTACAACTTGCATAAAATAAAAGAATATTTCCCTTCAATTTTGACCATATAAAAATATCAACTTACCAAAGAATATAATCACCCTTTCGGATTTCAGTACCATCGGGCCAAACATCATCATTAAGTGCATATTTTTGATTGAGTGGAACGGAAGGATACAAACGCAAAACTTCATAGAAACTAAAATGAGAGAATAGATGAGGTTAATTGAAAAACTGCATTGAAATAGGATGAAATTGAACAATAATAATAATAGTAATAATACTAATACATACACAGCATGAGCATATTTCATATTCTTGATCACTTCATAAAGAGCAGGAGAATCATGCATGACATCATCAGTAATATGTTCGTTAATTTCTTGCATCAATTTTTCTTCAACACGAGGATGGTTCATGAGCAAATAGAAAGTCCATGAAAGAGCTTGAGCTGTTGTATCACGACCAGCGATCACAAAGTTCAGGACAATATCACGAAGTTCAGTATTGTTCAAAAGTTCACCCTTATCATTGCGAGCATTCATGAAACGAGACAACAAATCTTTCTTTTCTTCACCACGAGCAATTTCTTCACGACGCTTTTCAGTGACTTCACGGGCAAAAGAGTCGACTACATGAAGATGTTCATTCATGCTGGGCTTCCAAGGCATAGCCAATTTTTGAATACGTTCGGTGACTGGCCAGATGGGGTTGACGAAACGTTGGAAAGTGTTCTTTTGAGCTTCATCGAAAGCAGCAGCGAAAGGTACCTTGCCTTTGCTACCAAGTGCATTAAGTTGAACACCAAAACCTAGCCTAAATAAAAAATGATTGGGGTTAGCGGAGTCGGTTCATCAAATGATCATTTTTTTGATGTATAGGCTAATAAACTTTTTTTTTTACTTACAAGATAAAAGAATCCAAAGTAAACTTAAACATAATATCATGGAAATCAACAGCTTCGTTCTTTTCAAGAGCAGAATCCCAGATCTTTTCGCTCATGTATTCAATTTCTTGAACAAAGACATCGGTAAATTGATCACGGAAATTCTTTACATTAAAGACATGACTGGCAGTCTTGCGTTGGTACTATAGTTGAAATAACAATAATAATGCGTTTAGTTTATAAATATTCAAAACCAAAATAAACATATCATTCTTTCAATAGTAAAGAGTGTGAATCATTACCTTCCATTCAGCACCGTTAGCATTGAAAATACCGTTACCAAAGAGATCGTTCATAGCACCATGGAATTCAGGACCTTTGATATAGTTTTCAAAGTTACCTAATAAAAAACAAATTAAATGTCAGTTGTCACTTCTTTTTTAATAACACGACTTTTATTGTTTGTCATTGTATTACCTTTGAGAACATGTTCGACGTTAGCTGGATTAACAGTAGCAATATGACGAGGAATACCCAAAGCTGACATGGTTCTAAATAGGATGGGAATAATAGTTCATGATGCAGTAATTAATATTGTGTATCACGAGTAGTTGCATTTTGCGTAAAAAAAAAGGATGGTGGTGTGGCGGTGATCGTGGGTGCGAAATTTTTAAATTAATTAAAAAAAAAACACTTACAAAGTACGGTCTTCAAGTAACTTGAATGATTCAAATAAAAAGTCGTGCATTTTCTCTTTGTATTGTAAAAGGAGAGGAAGATTACCAACAAGTGGCCAACCACCTATTGTTTTGATACCTTCACGATTTTCATCAAAGATAGCACGATCATGATAATAGGCAGCAAGTAAAGTGACACCTGCAGCAGCAGCACCACCGATATATTTATAGATAGGGTTCGAACGTTGTTGTGTTGTCATTTTTTGTTGGTTAGGTCGCAGAAGAAAAGATGCAAAAAAAAAAAGAAAAGAAGCGTTTGATTGAATTGAAAGAAAAGGGAAAATTTCAAGATTTATGATTTGGGTTTTTATATTAAGGAGATTGTTACACGACGGAGATCATACATTTTCACCCAAGATTTTCTAGTTCTGGGATTTGTGCTTCAATTTTAATGAATGGGGGAAAAAAGGGCAGTGAAAATCCTCTACCACTTTCACATGGATTTTTTTTAGTTTTTTGCTTGCTTTATGATCGTTCCATCAGTATTGACGTCTTTCTTTATGCTTTGAAAATACACGATGTTGTACACACATGGCTTTTTTTCTTCTTTTTTTACCCCACACAAATTTATTGTTTATTTGTTTATAGGACACGCTTGTGCTTTAGATACCCAACCTTCTTTTCCTAATAAAGACTTTTTGAGTAACACCCAAGAAATTCTTAACTTGTTATATTATAAAACATCCATTGCTTCGGCTGAACAGTACAGGATGATTGATACGAGATAGCTTACATAGTTGTTTACTATTTTGTATGGGGAAAAAATGTATATTTGTTATTTGTGGCAAACCAAGTTAAAATATAAACATAACGGTACATAAAAATGAATTACTTCATAACTTTGTGTTGATTATGGACATAAATAAATCAGTTAGTTTTATCATATTAAACTTAATAATTTCTTGGCTTTGTTGGATCCTGCACTCTCTCTTGTGATAATGGTGAACGAAACGTATTGAATATGATCGGATATGTAAAAAAAAGACTTGACCCTGAATTGACATAAAGTAATAATATAATAACAATTTGAACCAAGATGGAAAGGATTCCGTGTAATACATGCACAATAATATAAAGTTTTGTTGCCACCTTTTAACTTGGTGCGATGTGAACTCTTGAGAGTTTAATAAGCCATAGGTACGTTGCCCAAATAATAATAATAAAAGGGTTTTTATTTCTCCTCAAGGTCCGTGGGTTCATCACCATACTTAAAACTTCTTCACGTGGTTATATCTGTTTTGCTTAAATTATAGTGTAGAAGTGAACGATACCATTACACTCAATATTATTATAGGCGTTTTACTGGAGAAAAGACGAATCAAATAGGACGTGTTGGATATCTATTGAATACAACTGTGTAAAGTCCATGCGTGTAAATTCAGCATAAGGAGAAACATAGAGCGTTTAATTGGTGCCACTGAATGAGGGAGTCATGACGATATGCATATCGCGGATGGGAAGGAAAAAGCACAATTGTTGCTAGAATAATGTTTTGACCCAGAAGTAAAGTTGGTGATACAATCATTTCGCGTGGTGAATTGCTTCTCCAACACTAATACTCCATTCAATGTTATTAACCTCCTCTACTAGCCAACCCCATCAATGATAAAAGGGTCATATGACATATCATTTTTATAATAGTAGGTTACCAAAGACATGGGAGGAGGTTTGTTCTTCTTATTGTAAATAGATATCATAATATATACAAATGCTCCGTTTTTAAATGCGATAGGTGCACATCAAGCAAGAACCAAAAAAACTTCACGTGGGAAATTAAATGGCATAACGGGTCGAGATGCATCCATTTTCATCTTCTGCTAAAATACGTTTCATATCGGATTTAACGCTCAGCAGCTGTCTTACCATGGATTTCAGAGAAGAAGAATGATATGATTTTAGTACCATAAAGAACAGGGTCCCAATTTTTTTCAATAAATCAGAAAGGATAGATCGGGTCAATGATAACAATAATGTTGTATTAGCGCCGGCAATAAATATATTTATTCTGCTTTTATCCAAAAAGGATGCATTCATGTAGTAATATTTTTTATATCATTTTGAGTTATTTATTGACAGCTGCTGTCAATCATAAAAATGTACATATTGTGCATTCAGCAGGGGGGAGGATGCTATTGTTTTGTTTCTGCTTGCGTCAACTACACATTTATTTATATACTGCCTTATAATATGATACTTCAACTTTTTACTGATCTTTAGTACACTCCATTCTAAAAGAACTGCCTGAATATTCGAGGATACATTACAAAAACTTTTTTTATGGAGCATCTGAGGTAGTATAGGAGCGACAGACTGACCTACATATATACATAACACAAAATTAGTCTGTGGCTATCGTTTATGTTTCGTATATCCAAGTGCTATTTTTTTCTAATATATAAAACAAAAGATTTCCATCACACTGCTAGAGTATTTTTTTTCTCTTTATGTTTTGATGTAGTTTATTATGGTCAAATATATTCACTAATAGTACACTTTTCAATTATTATTATACTTAAGCCCAAACGAAGTTAAAGTTTTCCAACATCAGTCAAACTTCTTGAAACTACTTTCTTGAACTTTTTTTGTCTACAATACCTACTCCTTTATTTTTAGGATGAAATATTTGCTATGCCAAACTCCTTTTTATCACTTGATCGACACCATACATCACCATCTATTTGCATGAGGGAGGATCGTCTGGTGTACATATTTGTAAATCATTATCCGGAGTGACATTGAACAAGTAGTTTGATAATTTCACGTATCATTCATTGAGTTTAGCTTTTAACGTAAATTCTGCCACTCTTCTAATAGAATACCCACTAACACAAAAAATGTACTAATATGCTTCCTTTCAAATCTTTTGTTCAATCAAGCCTTTTTTTAAAAGTGGATCATCTGTCTTGCAATCCGTTTTTTTTTTTTTTTTTTTTTTGTAAAGATGTGTTTGACGATGGCCACAATAAAAAAAACACGCAAGGAGACGGATTCCTGTACTAATTTGATAATTTTTCACAAAAGAAAAATCGTACACATGTAGATTATGATGGCGCGTTGTACTAATATACAATGGGAACCATGGTCAAGAAGAGATAATAGTTCTTTTTATACATAAGAAAGAAGAATCCATTTTTTCAAATTACCTATTACTTTAATTATTATTAAAAATTAATTTGCATTGTGGTATCATTATTATTTTTATTAAAGATAATCTTTTATGGAAGAAAATTAAATATAACCCACTTTAATGTAAAGTGAATTTTAAAAGATATCTTTTGTTCTGATTTAAAACAAAGTTCCTCACTGAATTTATCTGATGCCTTGCTAAGTTGCTTAATAAAATGACACTATGGTGTAAGACAGTCTTTTTTTTCGGTTTTAAGTTTCTTATTTATTAAAAAGAAGAAAACTGCCCTATCCCTTAGTTGATACCTGAATCGATATTATAACCCACAAACACAGCAATAGAAAATAAATATAAATATTGTAAATAATGTAGATGGATTTTATTTAATATATATTAATCGATTAAAATCATATAGAGCTAGGTGCGATACTTCTTAGCCATGTCATTTTAAATAACATGTTACCCGGGGAACACCAACAAGGAGGTCATGTATCGCCTAGATTCCCAAAGGAAAAATAATAGTGTAATCATTAAGGGATTACAACTGATCTTTGCGCAAGTTCAGAAAACCAACCCGTCATTACACCAAAAGAATTTGAACCAAAAAGGATTGATAGTTGTAATTCGTAAATTGTTTAAAACCCTAATTGTTTCTCATTCTTTCGATTCAAGCATCACTGATTGAACCAAAAGAAGCTCGAACCAAATATGTTTTGAACGCATTTACCAATTTCAGAAAACCACACCATAAATGATTCTACCAGAATGATCCAACCAGAAGGAAACTTGAACCATAAGGTACGGAACGCCGAACACGCTCGCCTTGTTTCGCACGCGTTTGAAGCGTGTGAGCATGTACTAAGATTTATTTTTAAAAAAATAATAGTATTTATGAATTAATAAACGCATGACTATTATTATTGTTGCCAAGCAGCACCGTTGCCAACCAACACTTATTTAACTAATTATTATACCTGCGTTCCGTTCGTTTTGCATCGTTGCTCGCCAGACATGCTCGCCTTGACTTACCCAATAATCTTCCACGCTTTTGAGCGTGTGAGCATGCTATAATTGAAAGAAAAAATTAAAAGCATTATTCATGAATTAATAGACACGTTGCCATTATTATTACTTTAATTGTTATCGCCAACCAATATTCATTTAACTTTTGTACCTGTGATTCGTTCGTTTAATGGAGAAAACTATGTGGGAGAAATTAATTCTAAGCTTATAGCTGCTGTTGTTGAAATTTATTACTGCCGTTATGGATTTTTTTTTCCACAACTAAAGGTATGTGGCAAATCAGATCTACCAACATTCTCTCAAAGGCTATCATCTATTATATTTTGGCATTTATAAAACAACTTCTTTGAAGGGTCTTTTTATATTTTCAATCAAGCTACAATAATCATCTCTTTTACCCCTTTTCGGCTATTTTGCGTATATATAATCATTTTTATTGTTGTATTATTATGGATAGTAAAAAATAATAGGATTCTAAAATGCCAGGTCAATTTTTTTTATTTTGGCTTTATATTTATGTGAAAGGATTAATGGACATATATATTTGCTGTGTAAAATCATTGAAGGATAGGACAACATTTATATGATCTGTTCCATATAATATATTGAGTAACCAATTTGATTTTGAAGTTCCAAAACTAAACCGAGAAGTTAACCTGGTTGAAAAGAGATGTCATAAAAAATAGCAAATTAATCTCTATGATGAAAACCGTAAAGCATCTTCGTCTGTATTTATTGTATGAAATAATAAGTTGTAATTGAGGAGGAGGAGGAGGAGGAGGAGGAGTGGAATATCGAAAGAACGAGAATGTGTGTTTACTACCGTTCAGATATATCATAAATTATATTATTCATACTGAACAATTCCACTGCATATTCTCCACTGCTAATTAAACTTGATAAAACAAGGGGTGTCATTACCAATGATCCTGTATTTAATTACACGTCAAAGAAATAGCAGGACCACCTTATTAAAATGAAGGAAACCAAATATAAAAATAATTTCTTGGGTAAACAAACTCAGAGCTTGATCGCGAAAAAAAAAGAATGGCAATTGTTAAAAGAAAAAAAAACTACTCAACGTGTAAAAATAATAAAAGCGTGAAAAAACGTGTTATTTCAAGAACAATTCGTGATAATGTGTTTCCATGACAATATTGCCTAGCAACCTTTTCCTTTTACCTATTGACTATCACGCTTTTGTCGCGCTTCAAGTAGCATGTCGCGTAAAAATTTAATGCAAAAAAAAAAAAAAAAATTCCAAGGATATTAAATAAAGGGTCCCCACGACAATTTCTTTTTCTCTTTACCAAAACCGCTTTTTTTACGTTACCATGAACGCCGTTGTCAAGTTTTTACTCTTCGGAATTGTCTCATACATTGCCGTATTGGCTTGTTTTACGCTGTCTTGCTCTCATTGCTCTCTGTTACTATCTCTGGTTATTCCATCCTTATTGGATCATTTCTGCCATCTTTCTCGTCCTTGTGACCTATATCTCTTTTGCTAAGCGTTGTGCTTTTTCCCGCACTATGATTGTTGCACAACGGGTGCAATGGGGTTGGTTTACCGTCTCGCCAATGTCGCCATCACTCCTTGTCTCATTGGTCGCTCCCGCATTACTTAAGGTCCACTTGGCATGTGAAGAGTTGACAAACTTGCATTATTCTGAGCAATGTTATTATGACATTAAAAAACGGCCTTGCCAATATCCCGTATGCGATGGCACTGTTGTTTTGTCTCGTCTTTCTGGCTTCGGCAGAAGCTTGACACAAAGTTACTCTGCAGAGACGTCTTCTGAAAAGGAGCGCGTTCTCTATGACAAGTTTCCTTCCTTGGAATATCGTGCTCCAATGGTAATTCCTGGTAATTTGCCAGGTATTACTCATTCGATCTCGATGGCCTTGCGTGAGGACGAAGTTGCATGGCTTGTGGAAACGGGTGGTGCCGTCCCAAGACCAAAGGTATTGGCTCACACGCCAACCGTTCGAGACTCCCAAGTGGATCTCTTGTGCGAACAGTTCGCGGCCATACACCTCGGTGCTAGTACCCAAGCTTCGGCTTATGTTCAACACCAATATGAGCCCTTGAATTCATTGTCGGTTGTAGCGGACAATATTGTCACAGTAGATATGGGTGATTCCACTACTGTGACCGCAAGTAATAAGGACATGGATGTGGATGTCTTATCTTTTGATAAGTCACCATTTGAAGTGTGTCTTCTCGAATTAGCTACCCTGCAACAATGGCTGACTTCTGTCGTGCGTTTGTCGTCTTCAGAGTTATTGCCGGAAGATGAAGACACTCCCATGACTTATTGTGATAAAGTAATGGAACCCACTTTGGGTGAGCCTACAGGCAACAATTCCTCTTTATCCGTCATGGCTGAGGAATCTTCCACACAAGTATCTGGTTCGGGTGATTCCACCAGTGCTTTAGTGCAAACTGCCGTCGAGCAACAATGGTTGCCTTCGAAGTCGTCCCTGCCAGAAGAAGATACTCCTATGGCATACTGTGATGAAGTCCCGGAACCCTTTATGGGTGAGTCTTCGGACAACAATTCCCCTTCATCTGCCGTAGTTGAAGCTTCTTCTAGTGGCTCAGTTGGTTTGGGTGATTCCGATGCCACTGTTGTCCAAAGTGAAGAGGAGCCTGTAGTAGTTGGTTCTGCCGCTGCTGCTGTGCTCAGAAATGATGTGTACGAAGTTCGGTCCTCTGTTGATACTCATTACGAGACCCTCACAGTTGAAAACACAGTTGGCAAGGACACGCCCACTGCTTTTTCATCCAATGAATCGGATGCATCTTTTGATGCTTTCGTTGCTTTGGTTGACGAGGCTTTGGAGGAGGAATCTCCCGTGACCGGAACCGAGGGTGATGCCTCCGTTCGACTTGATAATGCTGATGAAGAAGTTCTGGTAGGTGCTGAACTTGGTGTAAATGCTCATGTAGGTGCCGATGAGCTTGCTGCTGCTGTAGGTGACGCTTTTATGCAGATCCTCAAAAACAATAATGGTACTCCTAATTTGGTTGCCAATGACACTCCTGCTTTCCCATCCCCACCACCTCAAGACCCTATCGTGGATGATGTTCTCGCTGAGATCCTTGGCTCTGATGAGTCCCAAGACGATCCCTGGTTTGAAGAATATATCCGTAAGTAATTTTTTATTTTATTTATACCTAATGATTTATTTATTCAATAAACTAAAATGTTCGTCTTTTTTTTTTTATTACCATTTCATAGAATACGATTAGACTTGTTGTGCGTGTTTTTTTGGAGTTGTCCTTTTTTTCTTTTTTTTTCTTACTCTCGTTGACGTGTTTTCCGTGTGTGTATGTCTTGTCGCTTCCTCCTCCGCTGCCTTTTGGCTTTTTTTTTTCTTTCGTGTGTGTGCTTCGTTGCCGGTGCTTTTTTTTACAGCTGCCTCGAGTTGAGGTTATGGTAAGTTTATAAAAAAAATAACTCTTGGAAAAAAAATGTTTATTGCCTGGTAACTTATTAATAATTGACTTGTTTTTATCTATAGGCTGTGGTGCTCTACAGCTCTGTGTGTGTGGTAATTTGGTTGATGCACGACCAATCCCGTTTGGCTTTCTTTTGGTGTCTGCCGTTACCGGTGGTTATGGTAAGTCAACATAAAAAATACAATATATATAGTTTATTATGAAATGGTTTGCTAATAAATAATTACTTGAATAATTATACAGACACGGTTGTGATGTGTTGCGTTCGTTTTTGCCAGGTGGTTGGCATATTGCTTGCACTTGCGTGTGTTGTGCTTCTGTGTTCTGTTGGCTAGTGATGCGCCAGTGTCATAGTAAGTTCATTATACTTTATACTTTATATATTATATATTGTTCAATGAAATATTGCTTGGAAAGTATGATACTGATCAATAACCGATATATTTATTTATTATAAATAGACGTTGCCGTGTTCGTGTGTGTGCACGTGTTTGGAAGTTCTGGTTTGCCTGGGTCGACATGTAACTTGCTTTTCTTTGGCGAGGCGGATTGGCAATAGGCACCTTGGTGGATGGGGTCTCTTTGGATTCAAAGGTATGAGAGGAGAAAAGGAAGTTCAAGGGCATGGTACGGTTGTTCTGCACTATAATCATCGGGGGGAATGAAGGGGTGTAGGTATGTTGCAACTTGGGCTCTGGTCATAAGGACGAGGGGTTGTGGTGGAGAGAAAAGAAAAGAGTGGACTTTTTGTTTTCGTTTACCTTTTGTGTTTTGGTGGGGTTCATAGGGGGTATATCGTTGGAACACCGGAAGATCTTGGATTTGCAACGACAGGTTTCTCCGTCTAAATGATAACAAGGCTCATTCGATACATATGCTATTTTACGGTAAGCTTATTTTTTTATTTAATTTTGCATTATTATTACTATATTATTTAAATTAGAACATTTTTACTAATCAATATTTTTATTTATTTTTGCGGTTTATCTTTATAATAACTTGTTCTTGTTCTACAAGAATAAATTATTATAAAGAGAAAACTCTTAGGTGGATTAAGACCGGAAGCATAACAAGTTGTTATCATTTCACGTTTATATACTACTTACAGTTTGTAAATCCTCCCAGATCTTTCTAAAGTTCCTTTTCATATATCCTACGAACCCCATCAAAACACAAGAGGTAAGTGAAAACAGAAAGTTTGCTCTTTTCTTTTCTTTCTGCCGCAATTCCTTGTTCTTCTGGCTATCCCAAGTTGTGATATACCTATACTCCTTCATTTCTGGTGGTTATAGTACAGAGAAAGCATATTATGTTCTTGTTCTTCCTTTTCTTCTCTTGTACCTTTGGGTTCAAAGGGATTTCCCTGAAGCTGGGGTTGTCCTATTTGTCAATTTGAGCATGTTGCGTTCTGTTGGCAATCATACGCATGATGGGAAGTGTGTGTGCTTTAACCAGGTTAATTCAGAGTGGAAAAAGACGTTTTTATTTTCTTCGTGGAGGAAGAAGGGAAATAAATGGATACGTGGTGTGGATGATCATGTCGGACAACGACTGATTTTGACCCTAACTATGGCAAGCTATTGTTTGTTATTTAGTAAGGAGAAGGAAATAAGTCGGAAGCAGACAGAATTTCTGTTAAGGCCATCCTGCGGAAGGTATTATTCACTTTATGTGTCAAAGGAAAAATGCCGATTTTTTCCTTTCTGGAGGAGGAGTACATGTTGGTGGATTGTTTGATCATGTCGAGCAACGACTGATTTTGACCCTAACTATGGCAAGCTATGCTTGTATATTAGTCAAGGAGAAGGAAATAAGTTGTGAGCTGGCAGAATTTCTGTTCAGGTTATCCTGTGGAAGGTATCATCATCCTATACATTATATATTCGAGAGAAAAAAAAAGAATCCCATCTTTGGCTTGATTGAAATTTATTGTGCTATGGTATCAGTTCTGGCGACCTGGAATCGTGAAACTCTTTTTATTTTACTTTTCACATGTCCAATCCTTTGTTCCGAAGAGAGGAGAGGATAACCTTCACAATCTAACTTTATTTTTTTAGGGTTGGTTTGATTCTACCTGGCTTTCATTTCATGTTGACCATATAGGTATTATCTACGTGTGGGGTGAAGGTGAAACTATTTTGATTTTTCTTTTTCTTTATGAAAAAAAGAGTTAGTTTAGAAAAAGAATAGCAATATTTTTTTTATCATCCATCGATACAGTCAATAACTTATTCCAAGTCTGTGCTGATCTTCTGGGCATTTCTCCAAGTCATCCAAAATTTCATGAAATGTTCCAGCTGAACACTACGGGTCGACCTTCTGACTTGGTGGTGTTATATTATGCTACATACATATTATCGATACTATGTGTATTTTTCACCAAGTGTTGACTGAATCAAGACGGGAATGAATAACAGTGTATGCTGCTGCAAATATATATTATGTGTATGTTCCTTATCCGTCAAGTGTACCTGAAATCAAGAAATTACAACAATCCAAAACAAAAGCATCCCAATTCAATCAATGTTGGCACATCTTTCCAGTCAATATTGGTTTGTGATCTGTCATTCAAAGCGACAAAAACAATGAAGAAATACGTACCTGGTTATATCAACTACACTTTGACCGAATCAAGAAGAGGAACATATGACATACAAGGAACCAAATCCCAAAAATCCTGATACCATCTGACAACAACAAATCACTCATTCTACTATTTCAACAACCCAACAAGGTCAAATCAAGTCTTTTGTTGTCTTTGGTATCATAATTTGGTGTTTTTTTTCAATGACGGAACACCAAAAATCATCTATTACTACTACTACTTGGCGAGTTAACTTTTCATGGTAACCACAAGAAAAGAAAAAAGTGGTCAATTGTAACAAATTACACTATAATGGGAAACGATAGCAATGGATGATATTCAAGATGTGTCAATCAAAATCAACAAGAACCATCATCATCTTTCCATCATTCGTTTGCTTATTTTATTGCGTTGGCAGCAGTCGCAATACTTTTTGGGATTTGGTTCCTCATCCGATCAACGATTATGGTGAATGGCGATAACTACAATCTGTCAAAACACAAGTCCTTGTATTAAAATTGTCTATTATTACCATCATTCATCATAATCCAATGTTGGTGACAAAGGGATTAACCTTCAAAAAACAAAATCAATTATTATCAAACAAGAAGTCAAGGTATATACATTGTTGGTCAATCTCAAATCGTTCAAGACGGCGCAAACTATATATCCATCAACTGAATTATCAAGATACTACTTTCAAGGTTGGCAGGACCGGAAAACTATTTCATCTCGAACAAGTAACTCGATATAGTTGTTGTATACTATTATACATTCAACCGAAGAAAAGCATGGTTTTTTCGTAAACGTAACCATCTAGCAAGATCAAGTTTTCCTGATATCATTATGGCGTATGATTTATTTTCAAGACTATTATTTGATATACTTGGATATGAACGTGATCAATTATTACACACATTGTACACACACACACACATATATCTTGGATGGGACAAATATTTATACTGCGCACACGCGAAATATTTTGAAAAGTCCACACACACACACAACATATCCAAGTATATCAAATGAATGGTTCCGGTCCTGTCTTTTTCCGATGACAATATACCCAAAGAAAAACAAAAAAAAAAGGTACGTTTGTTAAAATATTAATATATATTCATTTACTGGAAATGATGGTAGCATGGTTATATGTCTGTGATTATGGCTTCAAAAAAAAAAAGATATATAAAAAAAACAAAAGCAAAAGCAAAAGCAAAAGCAAAAGCAAAAGCAAAAGCAAAAAAAAAAAAAAAAAAAAAAAAGTATCTTTAAATCCCCAAACATACAAGCAACTCTTCTCTCTCTCCAACAGAACTATCAACCAAAAATTATTCGGTGACGATGGTGTATTGATTGACAATGAACAACCGAAACTCAATACAAAAATTCCAAAATATCATCAACAAAAAATCAAAACAAGAACATCGATAGCATCATTGATATTTACAAAAATATTCTCTTTCAGTAAGTTTATATAAAATATTTCATTCCATATACTTATATACAACATAATGGATGAGTAGATGCTAAAATGTTATAAATCTACACTGAAATAGATTATTTATTGACATGAAGCAAACTTTACTACGCATAAAAAGATTCTCAAGTTATCATCTTTCTAATATACAACTCCCCCTCACTTGGTCGTCTGCAAAATACACAGTAAGTTTTTCTTATATTATTTTCCCATATATCTCATTTCAAGAAAATGTTTTAGTATTAATGTACTTTGCATATTAGAAATTCGGACGAAAATGCAAAAATAAAAAGGAAAAAATAGATATTCAAAGCATTCCTTTTTTTATGCCTTCAAAAATCCACATCGATCCAGTAAGTTTTCTTAATAATGTTCTTTCAAATCTAGAACATGTCGGTTGTATATATATCGTATATATAACGATAGATGATGAAACAATCTTAGCTAATATCTTATACATTTACAACAATATTAGAACATGATGGATGAAACCACATATTCAAAAACAAAAAACACATAAAAGAAATTACAATTTACAATTACATACAAGAACAATCAGTCCAACAAGTAAGTTGTTATCATATATATAATGTTTTTTATTGTTAAAGTAACATATACCATAAAGATTCTAATAATGTATATTATTTTGCTCATCATGTAGATTAAATATGAACTAATCAGAAACCAAGACAAAGACGAAAAGAAAATGCTCACAAGCATCAAATTCAAAAGGACTACTACGTATAATTCATTTTAAGCAAGAACGAAAAACAAAAAGAAAAAAGAAAAACTCCAACGTCAAGATATCAACATCGTCGACCGATTAAAGCAAATTCATACTATTTAACTTCATTATTGCATATCATCAATACGTATTCTTCTAATGGAATCAAGATCAGTTTTAATACTCCAATACTTCTCTACTAACATTCAATCACAAAAAAAAAAAAACATAAGCGATCATCATCACAGACAAATAACCAGTTACTAACATTTTCAGGATTATCTAGATAGGTATTATTATTTTTGCAATTGTATTCCTATTCAAATATCATATCTAGATATCAAAAACATGTATAAAATACACCAACATTTAGCTAGAATAAATAACAACACGACAAACGATAAACTAGTAATTAATTAATAAATAAATAAATTGGGTATATTGATCATTCATTTAATCAAAGCATAAGAAGAAGTATAAGAATTTTTAATATTGACAATAATGACCAATTTAAAATAGCAATGTAAATAATTATTTAAGGAATTCTTTTTCCATTCTGAAAATACTGCCGGTTGTCAACCAAAAGGTTGATATCCTCCATTCCTAAAATAGAAGAGTGGTTGTCAATCATTCTCAACATGCATAATCACTGGGGTATTGGTGTGCAGAAACCGATACGGAATCTGAAGGACACGATTACTTTTTTTTTAATACACATAATATCTAGAATAGATTCATGACAGAATAGATAAAAAAAATATTAAAACCATCCGATGCATCACATTTCTATGTATGATTTTCCATATATAGTTTATGCTTTGTATATAAACCTTACTCTCTCCACATATGGGGGGTGGGTCTTCTCCATTTAACATTATCAGTTTCTTGATATTATTCGTTGATCAACCAATTTTAAAGCTATAAATATAGAGAATGGTTTAAACTGACATGTATTATTTGCTGCTATTAAATAAAAAGTAGTTGGATAAAAAAAAAAGTTATTGATAAGGGTCATTAGAAGATGCGGAATAAATATGCGTTATACGTATATACAACATATTGCCTACATAATAACCTTTCAAGTGTTTCATCTTTTTTTTCTAGTTTCCATTTTGCATTCCATCTATCATTTTTTAAAATATTAAATGCATTATCAAGTATAGAAAAATCTGGAGAGGTGTACACAAATATTTCGGGATGCAACATTTCAAATGATTTTGAACATAAACCGATATTGTAATTTTGTGGGTAAACCCCAACAACGAAGATTATGTATCGCCTTGGTTTCTATCCAAAACTTTTGAAACTGTTGCGAATTAAGCTCCTCAGCAAAAATTTCGTAGTTTGCTGGCATAATATTTATCTGTTTAGCTATTATACAGTTTCTTTTCGATTTAAGCATCCCTACCTTTACTTACATTGCTACAGTATATAAGGGGAATTATTTAACTGTTGTTATGGTGAGGCAATATGGTACTTGTAATATACTTTTGACAAAAGGTGACATATACAGTCTTCGATGGGGCGTGTGAAAAAATTCTCACCCCTTTCTCCTATTTTGACATCATCTTGAGATTGGTTGCAGTAAGTGCATTTTATTTTGAATTCTTTGTTATAATTTGATTCTCATCATTAACACTATTTTTATCATGCAAGCACGAAAATGATCAGTATTTCTCCTATGTAAAAGCCGTGGTGTATGATTAAAGTAGTAGCGTAAATAGCGCAATCTTATCTGAATGTAGTAGTATGGTACTTTTCAGAATAACATATTATAGCCACTTACTCAAGAGATCAATATATCCCAAACCTACGCAAAGTATCTTCATAGAGATCCACAATGCTTTTTTTTTTTTTGAGGATCAGTAGAAGCTAATTTTTATAAATTGATATTCTAAGAATGGAACATTCAAACTGTTTTTTTTAAAAAAAATATATTTCTCACTTACCATGAATTTCAGCAAATAGACAGCATCTTTATTGATGTACGTAGTACTACATCTATAACCCATGGATGGTTTATACATATATAGGTTTACATAATATAAAATGGACCACCAAAAAAAAAAAGACTTGTATTTACTGACAAGCACATTCATTTTTACCTAATATCCGTCAAGCCATCTTATTTTTTTAAACCTACGTAACAAATGATTTAATTTTCCCTTTCTTCATCATCCCTCCTATTTATATTCGATATAGTTTTCTACTTGTTGAATTCTGTTGTACATCCATCCGTCCATCCGTTCCATACTTTTGGCTCGCCTCTTACTAGTAGTATTAATGAAAGAATCAGAAATAATATATAAATAAAAAAGCACCTAAGCCCTATGTTCTAATTATAAAGACTTGCATCTTCTTCTTTTGTACCAATTAAGAGATTTTTTTTTGTCCTTATTCATCGTCCTATGACTACCAGCGTCATTATTACACATTTTTTTTTATCCCTTGTAAACTTTGCTCATTATTATTATTATTATGCTGTTAGTTAGTAAAAACTTAATGGTAGTAGCGTAAATAATTTTGATCATTAGGAGGTAAAATCAAGTATAATAGAATGACATGAACTTAATGATGAATGGTAATGCTAAGACCGCGGAGGAATGTCTGTCAACAACACTATTATTACCCGAAATGAATCACCCTTCATCATGATAGTAAATACCTATTATATAAAAGTTAATATAAGTATCAAGAAGTAGTAGTGTTATATTAAAAGTGGTCATTTCACTCTTGTTTGTAAGGTTGCTATAAATTTACCTGAAACACATGTTATATATACTTGTCGGCTCTATCTTTAAAAAGGTACATAGTTAAATGATAAATCACCTTGGAGTAGTAGTGAATTATCTTAATTTGGAAAATATAACATTCAAGTGTGATGGGTGACATACTTTTTACGTATATCAAATCTAAACTTTCTATTTTATAAATAAAATACGTAAATATTAGATAAACTTCCAGGGCAAACTTTTTATTAAAATTATTGTTCAAAAGAAAAAAAAACTATAATAACAATCTTCTTCTTCATCATTACCATCATAGGATACTTCAATTCTTCTAATTGATGTCCGTTGTCTCGGTATTATATAATAACGGGCTTAGATTATTTATTGAAAAAGTGATCATCGTTGCCTTCTTTCGTAAATGAAAAAAAGGGGGTCAGTGCTTGAGGTTTTGGAGTAATAAAAAAAAAAAGATCGACGGGATTTATGACAGAAAGTTTTTGATTGAAATCGTGAAAAGTTTCCGTTTTTGATAAGAAAAAAAAAACTTTACAAGACTGACAAGTTAGACTAGCCAACAATCCAAAAATAAAATAAAATAAAAAAGTAGCCTCACATGTTGTTCCTAACGACTTTTTGTATTACCTTGAAAAAAAAAAGCATGGGCTTTATTTTGTTGATGATGGTGATACAAAAACACACATGCATGATATTTGGGAATATGATGACTATTTGTATCCGTCAATAAATAAGTAATAAATAAATAAATAATCAATAAAAATAAATATAATTTTGTATTTACAACAACAACAACAACAACAACGAACTTTATTTTGATTACTCGATCAAGACAAGTTCTTCATCTTCTTCTTCCTAATGAGAGAAAAGAGAGATCGGTAAGTTCGGTAAAGTGATTCCGCAATTTTATGTTTATTGTTTTATATATTGAACGATATAATAATAATAATAACAGTAATAATAAATAATTATATAATAATAGGGTTGCCAAGCATAAACATGTTAATTAAGGAGTATTCTATTTTTTTTAAAAGTTATTGTAACGTTAAAAGGAAAGTTCGTTCATGATGCTATTGTATCATTGGTGGGCTATCAGATAGTCCAATAATAGTACCTCAATGTTGTTTTTTTTTCTTTACGTTAGATATATATATTCTTTATGTCTTCTTTTATTTATTAAAGAAGACCCAAAAGTAAAGAAAAAAAAAGGGGGTGGAGGAGAAGGAGGGGAAAGAAGAGGAGAAGAAGACAAAAAAAAACAGTGTATAGAGTTTAAACAAAAAAAGAGGAAGGGGATATCTCTTTTATATATATATTATTACGATGATTATTATTGTTGTTACTTGTTGTGTTGTTGTTGACTAGTTTTGTTTGATGTTATCTTTATCATCATCATCCAGGGAAAGAATATGATTCTATTGACATTTTTTTTAATGAAAAACAGGGTTGTATCAATAATAATAGATTGATTTATTTTCTAATATCTTGTAAAATCACTTCTTCAACAGAATGCATAAAAAAAGGAGTCAATTGTCAAGTCAGTAATAAACATCAAGAAAACAAGAGCTTACCATTGTAGTGGAACTAAACTATACTTTTTCTGATCCGAGTACTACTCTTTGTAATAAAGCTTAATGAGTGATTCTTGCCTTATTTATATAATCCATTATAAGAACGCCACCCAATTGTCGGATGATCCCAAAAATAACCCCTACTCACATATATATAATCACTTATGCAGCAGCAGGTACCAAAGTATAAGTTTTGCATTAGACAAAAAAACTCCGTTTGCAAACAAAATGAGTGGTTTGTTCTTTCAAATAAAAGAAAACGTATTACTATTATTATGATTATCTAGAAATGACGATGATGATATATATATAAATATATATCGTTATAGGATGAGTTGATTACTCCTCGTTCTTTTAAACTTCTCATCATAGTTGTTCTTCTTTCCCCTTTCATATGGTTCTTCTTTTTATTTCATATGTTTTTATTTCTCCTAAAGGGAATAGACCATCATCATCATAATAATAGTAAAAATGTCTTTATTATTATTATTATTTGGATCTATTATGATATAAAAAGAATTTGACAGTTGTCATAATTGTTCATAAAAGTTATATATATTTATTATAAATAAAGAAACTCCCTTTCTCTTGTCATCTTGTCGTTTTTTTTTTTTTTTTGACAGGTTATCATACGAGTAAGTAATAAGTTGTAGTACAGCTAACTATAAAAATTGATATAAGACCGAGAGTGGGAAAAGTATTTAAAGTAATAATATTATTAGAACCTCCTTATTTCTGTTTGAATTGGGTGGCTACAAGTGGCTCCTTGATGATTGTTATTATTATTATTATTATTATTACTATTAGCATCATCATTAGCATCATCCTCTTTATAATTCAACCTCTTATTTCAAACGATCGTAAATAGTCAACCCCTTCTAATGTCTTTTTTATTCCCCTTTTGTTTATACTATTTTCAAATCTATAAAGATTTCCTTTCTTCCTTTAAGGCATCATTATCTTATTCTCCTCGATTTTCACCCCCTCCCTTCTTTTATTCTAGCCCCCCTTCCCTTTCATCCAATTCTTACTCTCCCTCCCCCCAAGATAATGTATGTCCTAATCTCGCGTCAATTGGTAACAATATTTACTATTTGTTTACAAAAAAACATATGAAGTTTTTTTATGTATTCTCAATGTAAATATTTATTCATTCTATTAGTAATTACACTACCAATTATAAATGTTTATGGTTCTAGGCTTTCTCTATTGATATATATTATTATATAAATTTTTGTTTTAAACTTCTTTTGGATTATTTCATGTATTGACAGATCAACGATCGCCTCCCCCTTCTTTATAGTCATCATATTATATATCTATATATCTATTCTCTCTCTCTTCATAATACATAAATACTATTACTACTCTATGTCTCTCTTTCTCTCTCTCTCTCTCTCTCCCTTCCCTTCATACTTTTTACTCCTCATGTATATCATCCATTTCCCCCCCTCCCCCAACTATTTCCCTCCCCCTCTTTGTTCATAACAGTATTATAACTTTATACACGGTTGATGTCCATTGTCTATATATATATGATTCACTTGCTTCTATTTACCTGATCGGTTTTGAACGGTTGTTGGTATAGGCTGTGCAATGCTGAGCGAAAAGATAAAAGAATATTTGACCTCCTTAGCCCTTCATGTGTTTTTTTTTTCAATTTTGTTCAGTGAGCTTTATTTTATGAAATCGCATTGTGTTATGAAATTATTTTACAATGCTGATAATAATAATAATGATGATGATGATGGATTTATTATCTTTTGTAACTCATGTGTTTCCATCTGCTTTTTTTTTCTCCGCTCTCTCTTTTTTTTTTTTACTGTTGCTTTTTTCCCTTTTCTCTCTCATCTTTCCCCTTTTCCTCCTTCAGATCACACGCTTACATACATTTAAACAAGAGCTTTAATCATCATCATCATCATTAGCTTATATTCTATATAACTATTTGATTTCTCGATTAATTATATACGAAAAAAAAAGAACTTGACAACGAGACAATCCAATTCAACTATTATATAAACACACACACACACTCCCTGTGACGTTATATTTGCTTAATTATTATATATAAAAACCAACTTTGATTTGTTTTCTTCTTTTCCTTCTCTCTCTCTTCCCTTTTTTTTTCTTCCTTTCACTTTCTTTATTCATAATCACACCGCGCATTACTTTTTAATATTTCACACACTCAACAAAATCATCTTCTTAATTTCCTCTTCTCACACTTTCATCATTCTTCATCATTATCATTATATCAAAAAGTACTATTTTTAGCATTTGCATATCCTTTTAAACAAGCCCTCAAAGGTAAATTTGTTGTTGTTTTTTATCATCTGTGAATGTTTTCAAACATATTTATTGTATATATCAAAATAGTTTCCACATTTAAAACGATCTACATTTTTCAAAAAAAAAAAAAAAAAAAGAAAAATACACACACACATATATATAACTCTGTGACTCTTCTTTAATCATGATCCAATCACATCATCAACTTCAACATCAACAACATCAACAGCAGCAGCAACAACAACAACAACAACAACAAAACAAACTTTATCATAATCGGGCAGTATCACTCAACTATCCATTATCTTCTGTGAATACTATGATGGATCATCGACCTCCAACAACTACAACGTCATGGCGACATCATCATGCAACAACACCTCCTATGCTTCCTACCATGGCTTATGGTTGTATGTTAAATGATGGATGGAATAGTCCACAAGAATACCTTTCAAATTCTAGTACCGGTAGTTCTTCAAGTAGTAGTAGTAACAATGGTAGTACTTCCGCCACTGCAACAATGACACCTTCCCCTGTGGATATGGTACTTTTACATCCTGTGCCAAATGAAATAGAAACTGGAATCTCCACTTCAACTACTTCTCAAAACAATCATAATAATAACGGTACTTCATCAACATCGTCACTTTCATTACCTACAGCAACAACAGTCCCTTCTGTTGAAATGTAAGTATCATATTTTTCTTCTTGTTAAACACATCTGTGTTACACAAAATACACACATCAAAACACATGTAAAAGAAACTTAACTTTATTATTATCCAAAACATACTTTTATAACACAGCCCTGAAAATTTAAGGATAACTGGAATACTTTCTGGTAAGTCTCTTCTCACTCTATATATACATACATCAACATCATCATCATTCACGTCTTCTTCTTCTTGATGAAATCTTGCTCTCCTATTTATTATCATCATTTTGCTTAATAATACTATTCTCAATTGAATTCAAACATCTTTTTCTTCTTTACTACCCCCAAAAATATATTTCTTTGTACACCATTGAATCATTTCCTTCCCCCCAAAACTCAAATTATCACATAATAACTCAAAACTCAATCCAACTCTTTTTTTTATATATAATTAGCCCCTACTGCCATTTCACCCAAAACAGATGACGCTTTAATTACTTATTTAAATCGTGGACAATTATATGCCATTGATTTAAAAGAGGCTCGGCCTGAACAAACCGATGGAAATACCATGGTAACAACAACCATTTCAATTACATTTCATGAAAAATCACATCGACAAGTCGCCAACAATTATTGGAAGTTCTGGTTAAGTCAACAAAGATCGACAGACGCACGAGCCATAAGCATCGGTAAAAGCTGATTTGTTTATTAAATGAGTCCAATTGAATAATAATAATACTAATAATTGACTTTATATTGTTATATATATATATATATATCTATAGATGATGCCCATTGCTGTGGTGTAGTCAATATTCGATTTTCATCCTTTGATAGAATTACATTTGATTGGGATACCCGTCAAGGTTCTAGAATTCATGTTCGTTTTCATTGTTTATCGACCGATTTTTCACGTATCAAAGGTGTCAAAGGCATTCCTCTTCGTATTCATCTTGAACATCGTATTTCTTCTTCATCTTCTTCACCCTCTCCTACTACTACTTCTGCTTCCTCGCCTGTCCATTACCAAGGGGGAGGTATTGACTCTTCTTCTTCATGGGAATTTGTTGAAGAATCATTCTGTAAAATCAAATTGTTCCGTGACAAAGGTGCTGAACGTAAAAACAAGGATAATTCTAAACAATATATGAAGCATTGTCAGAAAATGCAAGGTACTATTTTTTTTATCTAATACCCTATATAAAATATCAGTAGTTATCGTCACTGATAAGGACCCCCCCCCCAATTCAAATTAATAATAATTATATATCATTTTCTATGATTTTATTAGAAAATGCAAAAGATGAACAACAAAAAAATCTTATGGAACTTATGTATGATCTTCAAAAACCTTTTAGTGTTTTTGATGTGATTCCTCAATCACCCCCTTTAAAACAACTCGATGATTTATCAGCATGCGGTAATGACTTTGAAGAATTATCTCGCGAATTTTTCTCTGGTGGTGGTAATATGACTGGCCATCATGCCAATATAATGAATGGTGGTAATAGTATGAATCATAGTAATAATAATAAACGTAATCGAGTTATGACTGCACCCTCGGCTTTGTTTCATGGACAACCACCACCTTCTTCTGCTTTTTGTGCACCCTTTTCAGCAACATTTACAACACCTTCCCATTGGTCTCCTTTCCCATCTCCTGTAGTAACAACAACAACATCTTCAACACCTGGTGGTTATTTTTATACGAATGAATCACCTACCAGTGTATATAACCCATCTTCCGCTGTAACAACACCATTCGATGGTTATCCAACCCATGAACATAATAACAAAGAAATGATGTTACCTCCAACAGCACCTACTATGTCTATACCACCCCCATTATCGGCTGCTATCCCTGCATCTTCTGGATGTCTTTATACAAATAACACAGCTACTACCTCTAATCCAACATTATCCACAATGACAACAACAATGCCTCCTCCACCTCTTTTACATCACAACCCAAAAAAACGAGCACGAGAACCTAGTACCAGTGATGCTTTACCACCACCACCGCCCTCTTCATCATTACCATCATTACATCCTACTTTATCATCAGGAAAACGTATTGCTATTCGAACCAATGATAATGTAGATCCACAAATCATTGAACTTCAAGAATTTACTTCGCATGAACTTAAAGTAAAACTTTGTACAGTATTATCTCTTCACCCAGATCAAGTGACTCATATCGTATGGCGACCCAAGGACAAAACTTCTTCTACTACTCCATCTAATAATAATAATAATAACAATAATAGTACCATTACAACAAAGTCATCTTCTTCTCCACGTAAAAAATCAAATAACCATAGTCATCAAGATATTTTTATTACCATGGATGATGATTTTATTACTCAAGATTTATTGACATGGCAACAACCCTCTGCTTCTTGGGAAATTAAATCCGATGGTACTGTTCGTATTATTCTTGAAAACTAAAAACAAAATATCAATATCATTATTATTTTATCTTTAGCATATATTTTCTTTTCTTCATTTACTCTTTTTATTATTATTATTATTATTATTTCAACAAAAATTTATTCATTTTCAAATCTCTTATTATTCTATTTCTCTCACACACCCTACTACTACTTCTTCCAACAACAACAACAATTATTATTTCATCTAAGCGTATTTTATGCTTTCTTTTTTTAATTCTTTTTTTATTATTATTATTACTATTATTTCCATCCTCCCCCCCTCTCCCATTTTTTTATGCACTCATTTTTTTTTCATTCCAACAAACCATATTTCAACGCACACACATACACATACACACAAAAAAAAAACAAATCATACCAATTTATTATTTTACAAAATTTTATTAACTCCATCATCCCTTTCTTCCTCTCCCCCTTTTTTTTCATTCACATGCATAGTAACAGTAGTAGTAGTAGTTAAGAATTTTCTTATTTACAATCTTCTCTCTCTTTCTCTTTTTTTTTTCTTATGTTGCCTCAAAATTTCTTTATTTGGTATAAAAAGTTTCTTTTTTCTTTTCTATTTTCTTCTTTGCGATGAGATCTAAAAAAAAAACGACTTCGAGAGAAATCTTGGTTGCTACGTACTGATAGAAAGTACTACGAGACGGTTATACAAGATCTTCATGTGTACAAAAAAAGAATTCAATAACAGGCATATTTTATATTTTGAGAATGTTCATATTTATTTATTAAAACTACAATTTATTTCGTGTATATTATAGAATGCTTAGCCATCATCGTCAATGTCATAAGATCCCTTCTCTCTTCCCCCTTAATAAATAGTAATTTTATGCTATAATGATGACAATAATTACATTCTTATTTTTTTTAATTATGTCATTGGAAGGAGAGATATTTATTATTATTATTATTATGTCTTTCATAAACTTTGTTTTTGCTACGTTCTTAATTATATCTTCTTGTTGATTGATTGATACTCTAGGAGTAGTGTTATAAAGAATTGCTTGTTATTAGGATACAGTATGTTGTCATTTTATCGGATCGACAATACGTAGCATGGTTGCTCCCAGATGATTAAAAATAGTAATCATATAAAACATCGTTCCCATAGTGATTAGTAAACTAAACTTTCATATCATGCTTTTGTTTAATTTGATGTATCCAAACGACATATTTGTTCCTTATATGGAATTTACACTTGTTCTCGATTTGAATATAAAGAAGATATTGTATTATATTTATTTATTCATTAAAAGTTATTGTATCAATATATTAATAAACTACTAGTACCTAAGTAAATGTACAGATTTATCTATTATTCATATGTATTAGTAATTGACCTAATTTTTGTTTAAAAATTAGTAAGAATTTCAGAGATATTTACGTCCAAAACCCGTTCAGTTTCTCAAGTAATGTCTATTTGTCTTGCAATAACCTCAAACGACTTGTTGTGGCCATTATTGCCGATGGCGTTCGAACACGCAGCTTACAATAGATCATACCATGCACTGAGTTCCACCTTGTCTTGGAACCTATCTTCAGCGCAAGAGGTATATGTTCAAATGTCCTATGGCAACTGTACTAAAAAGATACTTTTTCTTCCATGTACTTCATGCACAAAACGGTTTAGTCTATCAAGTTTAAAAAGACTTTGAGCTAATGATATAAACGATTGTTGTGAAACTGCATCTTTTACTTGTATAAATAAATAATCTTGATTTTAAGAGGAACACATTTTTGTAAGTTGCTACCTTGTTGATAAGTACAGCGGAATAAATAAATGCTTCGTTGCAACATCGAGTGAGGTCACATAATAGCTTAAATGATTGAAACAATGGCAACGGTATTTTTTTTTCTTCCAAAAGAGCTAGTCCAGTTTGTGAATATTGCTGTAGCTTGCAATGTATAATGATAGAATTTCTTGGATCCTTGTATTTTGTTATCAGACTAGAACGCATCGTTTATATGCATTTTTTTTTAAAAAAAAAAACAAGCGCATTGGAAGCGTATTTCATAAAAAGATATTTCTTTAACCTTAAAAAAAAGATATTAGCATTGACAATGATCAAAACAGATTCATTCCAACGTCATGTCGAACTCAAAGTTAAAGATCCAGCGTGTTTGAAATCTCTTGAATCAGATATAAATGCAAATAAACATGGAAATACCTACTCTTTGTACATACAATTCCTACAATTGTGGTTGGAAATAATAATAAAAAAAAACAGATATATATTTGAATGAAGCATTGCTCAAGCAGCATGAGCATAATTAATTGTTTGACAAGAATGAACACGTTCAATTGCAGGGCGAGATTCTATGTATTAAGTTACCCCTGTGATGTTTCAGGTAATCGTTGAAAAAGGAAAGTCTTGACGTGCATTAATAAAGCGATCAAAGACGAGATTCTATGGCTTAAATTAGCTCTTGAAACTCACATAGGAACAACTTTATTGAATGTCCATTCCATACTATTTTATGAATAGGGGTCTGTGCGTTCGGAAATACATTCTGTGTGAACACGATTCATAAAACGATATCAATCAAACAATGCTAATGGAAAATATATAAAATAAAAAAGATTCAAATTGTTTATTTATATAAAACATTTCAGCATTATAAAAAAAAACAAAATGACATGGGATCTTTAATTATTATTTTTTTTAAAAAAAAGTAAAAAACATGAATGTCATTGTTATTTTCTTTTTTTATTTATTATCATTTTCTTATTTATTATAGGAAGGCGATCAATAAAGATCAAGAAAGACCTAAGGTCTTGAAAAATTGCCGTTGCACTTTCCGAAGAACAGTACAATGGACGTATCATTGAAAATAGTTTTCAATCAGCAATAAACCAGCATCGGTAAGACCTCATTTGCGTGGTTATTGTCCGAGCACAAGGATAAAGAAAAAAAAGAAAAAAGAAAAATCCAAACCAAGCTGGGACAGCACCTTCTTTTATAACTTTTTAATTGAAATCCCGACATGTGATAGTTCTGTGGCGCAGTAGACCGCAGTAAATAACACTCTTATGTTCTATATAACCTTTGGTAAATATATATAAAGTAAAGAAGTAGTAAAGAACTCAACAATAAAGTAGCTGCCATGACATGACAGTAAAAAAAAAACCAAGTATCGTGGCACGGACCACAATAATAAGCTCAGCTTTAAAAAATGTTTCAAACTGATCTGCAAAGGGTCATTCTTTTCCCGTATTAATTTTATTTTATTATGTATACCCAGCAATAATATAACCAACCCTTTTAATATTAAAACAGTCTATTAGAAAAATATGTCACTCTATAAAGATTAGTACCAACTTTGTGAAATACAAGGAGCATTGGGTTTTCGCATTGGCGGAAATCGCCATGGGCATTTGTCATTGGCAGTAACTTAGAAATCTTGCGGAAGCTCCTTTCAGCCTAGTGGAGGAACACACACACACAAACGAAGGAAAGTTTTAATAAACACACATGCATTATTTTGTTATCTTTTATCAGCAATGAAAAATATTGTCATCTCTTTTCTTCATGAAGAGAAAAATTCATGTGTGTATATAGATATACTCGCACATATTAATCATTCTATAATTATTAATATCACATGGACATTTGTTTTTTTTATACATTTAAAATTAAATTGAATCGCATAACAGCGAAAAAATAATTGGGGGATTGTTGTTGTTGTTGATTGTATACACAAGGTCGAGGAAAAGAATAAGGGACATAAAGGAAAGGAGAAGAGAGAGATTCGATAAAATGATATTAGTTTTTTTTTTCTGTTTAGGATTTTCTATATATACTAGCACATAAACAACATGCACTAATTCAATTCTACTATTACGATTAGAATAAAGGAAAGGAACACTTGTTTGTGGTTTATTTTTTTCCCTGTTCTTCATAGATGCGACGAAAGTTTCATTTGTCATTAAAATATATTACCATCCTCCACCATCAAAACCAATGAAGCCCTAATTTATTTAAACCTTTCATAAGTATACCAAAAAAAATATCTCGCTCTGTTTTCATGATTCAAAACACAAAGAGGGAAATTTACCGTCAATAAGAAAATTGGGAAGAATTTTTTCTTTTCAATATGCGAACACCCTATATGAAAATAATAGATATGAAGATCAATCAAATGTACTCTTTACTAAAAGATTGAATATATTGATATATCAACTTACAGTTCCATGCTGAAGTAAGACGACCATCAATACAACTACCAGCATCGAAATAGTTATCAGCACCGGATCCATCAAATCCAAATCGGAAGAAATCATCTGTAAAAGATCAAAAAAAAAGAGTTAGTAACATATCATAAAAAATGAGGAAGGGGGAATAGAATCACGGTAACTTACAAAGAATATCCTTTTTACATCGATCTGCACCACCATAGGATTCTTCCAGGTATGCTGCTATCGCTGAGTCTTCCAATAAGGAATCTATTCTGTCTAATGTGTTTACAATAGGTGTCAAGATCCGGGAAACTTGATTGTACTATGTACCATTTTCATTTTTTAGTATTTGTTTATACGACAATAAAAACATCCTTCTCTTTCCCTCTAGATTCACACATTTGTTCCTTACTTTATCAATAAACATAAATGCATTGGGTACATTACGATCACCCAGATGTACTACACTACTACCGACCCATGATCCACTCTTTTTCTGTGCTCGATGAAGAATTTTATGCATAGCGCCACCAATACCACGACATTGTTGAATACGCTGTAAACCTTGTCCAGTATTGGTTAAACGATAAGGACTAACTGATAACAAATCTTCATCTGATAAACTCCACAACATGTACATTTCGTGAACGATTTCTCGCCATAAACACAAAGATTGATGTACATATGAATATTGTGTTGAATGAGTGTGTGTTAATCGATGTCCGTGTCGTCCAGCCATGATTGCCAAAGAATAACCACTTTCAGATTTCGATGGATTGAAATATTGGGATAAATACTTAAGCATTCTATCGCAAGGATCACTAATAAAAACACATACAAAATTATTATTATCAATTCCATTTAAATATATTTTCCTTCTATTTTCTTTTTATAACTTACCGGTTTGCTTTTAAATAGGCATGATTATCTGACAAGGAAGATAGACAGCGTGCAATGTCATCTGGTGAAACATGATCGTTTGCATATTTTTCACTTAAAGCTTCGATGGCCCGACGTTTCTTTTGCACCTCTGCATTGATTTGTAATCTATTCTTGAATTCTTGACTGATTTCACGTGTTGCAATAGCAACCATATCATCGTGTAATAACGCCAAACATTCGTTATCTTTGAGATAGTCAAATACAGTTTTGATGGGGATCACACAGGAGAAGCCCAACATATCTTCGACTTCTGGAATAACTGAATCCTGTATTATACGGTCAGTATGTATATATCCATGTAACCAATCTCATTACTTTCCATCTTTTTTTTTTAAAAAAAAAAAGAAACCAACTATAAAACGCACCATCAACATATACATAAGTTTACCATAGGTGGATCGCATTTTTTCTGGGTTCATGATCTTGTGACTAAATATAAATATAATTATGTATTTAGATGATGCATTCCATAACAACATACATGCATATATACCAAAAACCTATGGAATACAACTATTCTTTCTTTTTATATCCATCCAAACCCATCAATACCAAAAAAAAATCTTACCGTCTTCCTACTTCAAATACTTGTTGGAAAAACTCTTCATTTTGTTTGACACTGCTTTCCGAAAATAACTTATCACCCAACTTATAATCATTAGCAACCAAAAGACCAGAGATGATGGCACATAAATCACGAATTTGAGTGACAATACGTCTTGCCTTGTTGGCATATGAAATAATATCAATTTTATCTATAATAATATTGTGGCATTGTCAATTTTTCTTTTTTCCTTTTATATAAACATGATCTTCTAAAAATAAAAATAAAATACCTGTATACTCTGATACATTCAATGCTGCTTCTAAACTATAAAGTTACATAGATCCCACCTCTCCTTTATTAGAATTTTCATCTTTATTCTATTCTATACCAATCCCTACTCTAAATTATATTAAACTTACAGTCGTAATAAATTTCGTTCATGTGCATCAAGTCGTAATGGAACAAATTGTGCTCTATTTTGCAAAGTGATATCAATAACCGTCGATGATATAAAATGCATGAATATGTCCAACCATCTGACGACGTTTCTTTACCTTTTTTCCATCCATTGACCAAATGTTGCTCCAGAACCATTAATTACTGTTCCATCAAGTTCCATAGCTGCATTTTGAGATTTTTCATCTGTTTCGCTTGTACTCTGTTTTTTTTACATGTATTTTGTTGGTCTCCAAAAACAAACAAACCATATATCACCATGATAATTCAATTTCCATTATAGTATATTTATTACCTTGATAGATCCAGCCGTTGTTGATTTACTTGAAGCATTATCATTTGCACCATTGGTATCCGACGTAGCTCGTACTTTGAGATTCTTTGCAGTATGTTTACGTCGATTGCCCGTGCGATGCAACATTGCTATATATATATATATATATATATATATATAAAATCAAATAACCATTGAGTCAATGACACTAACAAAGGATAACATAGTCCTATTCAATAGAGTTGGACATAAAACATTACCGTGGCATACTTCGCAAAAGTCTTCATCGCATTGTTCACAAAACACAGATGCCTAGTAATAGTATTTCGTTTATTCAGTTTGTTGAGATCGCGATCGAATAAAAGGTGAAAATAACGCTGATAACAACAGAAAAGAAAATACTATTTATATTATTCACCTCTTGATCTCGGCATTCTACACAGAACGAGGTGGTGTTTGTTGATGAGGCGACTTCCATTTGCAAAAGTAGAACACGTTATTTTTTCTTTGAGCCCTAATGAAATCGACAGAAAAGAAAAAAAAAAGAGGCGCAAGTCAATGGAATTGAGGCGTAATAGTTGTTTGAGCATACTAAACTCAGCCTATTACTCTTACAGATTCACCCCCATTCATAAAAAAAAAAGACCACCTTTTCTGGTATAAATATAGCACTATGCAAAAAGTGATCCACTCACCCGAAAGAATCAAACACGTTCTCGATCAATGCCAAACCAAAGAAGAATTATTGAAATATATTAATAAAGTGGATAAACATGGTGATACTCTGGTTCATTTTGCAGCACGATCGCATTCATTGGACGTTTTACATATTTTAAAAGAATATGGAGCTGACTTTACGATCTTTAACAAGCACGGTATGTTTCTTTTTTTTTTCTTCACATAAAAGAGAACATAATAAGGGATACACTAAAGCTGAGTTTATATGACAAGGTCGACAACCTTTACATGAAGCAATCGATTCAGCCGAGTGCGTTTCTTTCATTGTCAATAACTGCAATATTGATATAAATGCTTTGAAGCGGGGTAATTGGTCCGCCTCTATGACAGCAGGTCTTCAATTTTTATTTTTTTTCACACGACAAAAGGAAAAAAGTATCTAAAAATGAAGAAAATGTTGACATGTTACTTTATTTATGTGTGGGGTAAAAAAAAAAAAAAACTTTGTTTTGTTCGTGGGATGGGTGGAATGATATGGGTCATTTGTATCTTTTATATAGCACTAAAGGGTCGGTTGGATATTATTCAAATCCTTGAAAAGGCAGGTGCTAATCTCGATTTATGCAACAAGGATGGTCGAACTGCACTTCACTTGGCAATTCAACATGGTAAAAAAAAAAAAAAAAAGTTTATAAAAAATTGGAAACAAAGAAGTATATAAAACTATGGATCCCCCTTTCACTCTTTTTTTTTCACCATTACCCCCATTTTTTGTGTTCATCGTGTCACTCTAAAAAAAAAGGTTAAAACAACTTAGGACATGTTGAAACATCAAAATACCTTGCACAACGATCACCTTCATCTATCACTAAGCCAACCAAGTCGGGGAGATTACCGATTCAAATAGCAGCTGCACTCATCAATGAAGATGAAGAAGGACAAGATCATCCCAAGTTATTACAAGATATTTCCTATGATATCACTACATTTCTTTTTTTAGACCATGTGAAGACCAGTTTGGCACATAGGGATAATTCTGGACGGGGTCTTTTACAAGACGCGGCTGTGTCACAAAACTTGAGATTGGTACGGTTCCTTATAACTCAAGGAGCCGACCCCAACCAAGTAGATACTATTGGTCGAAACGTGATTCACCATGCTGCAATGCTGGGTCATCTGGATTTACTTGAATTATTATATTCTATGGAACACTCTTCAGATAGAAAGGAGGAGGAGGTGCAAGTAGAACAGGTTACTGGAAAGGAAAACAACAGTAATATGAATAAGAAAGGAGGTATTGTTTTAAATTGGGACCTATCTGACAAATGGGATGAATGGACGCCATTAATGCATGCAGCTCGTCAGGGGCATTTTCCCATCGTTCAATTTCTGGTACGACATGGATTAGCTCTCAAGAATGGACGAGATAAACAAGGACGTACTGCAAAAGATCTAGGTAAAGTTCCGAAAATTATCGGGAAAGTAACCACTACTGTAATGAAAATATGTATGATCGTGAGATATCCTTATTTAGATACATTGTATAACCTATTAATTCTCTGCTGGTTTTTTTTGTGTGGGGTAAAACAAATTATAGCTGGCATATGGAACCATCATGACATCGTCAATTATTTACAATAGTAACATGATGGTAATATTCTATAATAATATATAATAAGTGTTATTATTATTTAATTTATTTTTAAAGTGAAATCTATCGATTCATTTAATTGAAACATTCATCTTTTATTTTGTAAATATTAACATTTTTAATATATAAAAAAATTACAACTCACGAAACAAAAAAAAATGACAACAGTTGAGAATGAAAATAAAAAGGTTCTTTTTAAAGTAGTACACTGGGCGTCATCATAGCCATGGGGTAAAGATGAACATTTTGTTAGTATAGCTCACGTGTGACATTGTTTTCATATGATAGTGTGTGGGGCGCAAACAAGAATAATAAAGAAAAAGCATATGGAAAGAAAGAAATAGTAGTAAGATTTAGATTTATATATAAAACTAATATTTATGCCACATTTTTCTTTTTTTTCCCGTTCCTTTCTTGATATTCTATTATATACCCTATTCTTTTCTTGTTATTATTAATAGTTATTCTATAAAAAAAATGACTTCAACTACTACTATGCTAATGCCAACAAATACCTGCACGACAGAAGGGTGTTGCCGACCTCTCTCTGGATCATCTTTTGCATTAACATCTACTACTTCCGCAGCTGCCAAGCAGGTTTCTATTACTAGAGAAACACTTCCTATTGTTGCTCAAGAAATTTACAAAACAGCGTTACATCTTCCTACAAATTTAGGGCGTCTTGCTACTGAAGTCTTTTCTCATTTTTTTCTTCAACGCAAGAAACCGCATTGGAATATTCAACAAACCGTTGTCATGGCATTTTTACAATCTTTTCGAGATCATTCGTTGACGAATAGTCTTGAATTTTGGCGTGTCATGTTGATAGCACCTACATGGTTAACGCCTCTTACATCAAAAACACAAGATGGATCCTTCCGTGTTCGACGTCGTCAGTTACGCGGAATCCTAAGTGAATTGGATCAAAAAGAAGATGGATCACGCATCCTTGAAGTAGAATGGATGTCGGCTGGTTCGATTTGGGATCGATGTCAAAGTGTGATTAATCCAGGCACAGATACAAAAGACAATCAAGATAAAGAAGATGATGAGAATGAAGGGCAACAACAACAGCAGCAACAACAACAAAGTACAGCTTTAGTTTTACGAACTCGATCACCGGAAAAGGTTATCTTGTATCTTCATGGAGGTGCTTATTGTGCTATGAGTGCTCAAACCCACCGTACACTGACACATAAAATTAGCAAAGCAACTTGCCGACGAGTTTTTGGTATGTATACAGATAACATTCATCATATCATTCTTACCATCATGACACAAAAGATTGAGCTGAAAGTTTGATGTCATGATAACTAATTACTACCAACAATTGATCTATTTTTTAAAGCTGTCAACTATCGTTTGGCACCTGAACACAGGTTCCCAAGCGGATTGTACGACGCTGTACAAGCATTCCTTTATCTCATCGACTCTGAAAATGGTTATTGTCTTGATCCAAAGAATATCCTTATTATGGGTGATTCTGCTGGTGGTGGACTAGCACTTGCTACTCTTCTTTATTTGCGTGATCATGGTTTACCACAGCCAGAAGGCGCTGTGCTCCTTTCGGTAATTGATCATATATCCCTCAGTATTAAAACAATACTGTAGACTATTACTTAACATACAACTAACTACATATATCTATATACAATACTTTTGATATTGCATTTTATATAGCCATGGGTAGATTTGACATTTTCTTATCCTAGTTGGGATAATGCATCCCTGTACGACTATTTACCAAACAATCCCGATCGTTTACCAAATATGAACCCTGCCAATCTTTACTTGGGTGCCGAAAGGGTCTCAAGTATGGTTCGTCATCCTTATGTATCCCCTGTTTTTGCTGACAATTTTGAAAATCTTCCTCCATTAATTATTCAATCTGGAGGATGCGAGTCACTTCGTGATGAAATCAATGACCTTGTAATTAAGATTGCAGCCACCAAAACCACTCTTATTCATCATGAAGAATATGAGGTAAAAAAATAATAATATTCGATATAGAATCAGTATATTGCTCCCTCAATTATCATGTTAAAATATTAATTCATTATATATATAGGATATGGTGCATGTTTTCCAAGCATTCCCATTTGGGTTATCTTCAGAAGCTATCGATAGTATTGGCTTCTGGGCACGCTATGGTATGCCAATGATCTCTAACTCGGCTGCAAGAGGTTTATTACCTACTGCTGTCCGCCAAAACCAAGAAACTGAGGGTCCATTTACTGTAAGAAGTACTCCTCGAACCATGAGAAGACGTTTACATAGCATGCCCTGTTAAATAATTTATTAGCAGACCATATACCTTTTTTTTTGTTTTCTCTCTCGACTCTGTAAATTTCATTATAATTTTCGTTCCTATATATTATTCTTACTATACGTTATTATATATTTTTTATCAATCTCTTTCTATCTTTATTTGAGCAACACGCACACACTCTCTCTCTTTTCTTTGTATACCACACTTTTTAATAATAATTATTATATTAATAACCACCAGCCTTCATAAAAAAGGACTTATTTTGTTATAAAAATAATTTTCAATTTCTAAACAATAAGTAAATGCTTTAACAGTATATAAGGTCAGCTGTTACGCGAACAACGTTTCTTTTCTTTTTTTAGCTTTAATTCTTCCCTTTTGTTTTTAAAACACCAATAACCATGGCCCAATCATCGTTTCGGGCAACTGGATGGGATCCTATACTTATCATTGCTCAAGTAAACCCCTGTCTCTATATATTTTAATAAATAATATCACATGGAATTCTATTTCTAATCCCAAAGTTGCTTCTACATATAGATAATCTCTTTACAATCGTTATATTACATAGTAATCAGTTTACTTTTACTCATTGCACTTGCATTAACGGGTACTGAACTTTCGCTGGACGCCATTTTAGACGATGCCGCAATACGAACGGATACAGCATTTGGTTGGACATTGGGACTTGTATGGCTTGTCAATGCCACCATGATTATACCTGTCTTAGTGTTCCTTGTACAACGAGCCAAACTTGTACTTGACTTTGTATTGACTTTACATTTTTTCCATATCCTCTTTGTATGGATTCATACGGGTCATTTTCCAACATGTGGTGCGTGGTGGTTTTTACAAGTAGTTAATGCTATTTTGATGACATTGGGTGGTGAATGGGCCTGTATGCGACGCGAAATGGAACCTATCATGGTATCGAAAAAGGATACCAATCCATCATCAGCAGCAGCAGCATCACAACAATTACAACAAGAAGCATCTGGTTCCACTTCATCCTCCTCCGAAATTCAAGAAATAATACCAGCGGAAGATAATGTGGATTGGGTTCATATTGGAAAAAAACAAAAACGTAAAGTGTCCGATCCTCGAGGAGATGAACATCATCGTATGGATGAAGATGATTTACAAGAAGATGCCCCATTTACTCGAGCTGTTGGTAAAGCGAAAAAAGTGATCCTACAAGGAGCTCAACGCGCAGCACGAAGTTCATCTATCAGTAGAACACCATCAACAACGAATAATAAAGGAAAACGATATGAAAATATACCTTTACATGATGTTGATCAACAACAACAGCAACAGCAACATCAACGACAAGATGGAAATTAAGTTTCCTTTCCTCCTTCTATCATCCACTAGCTTCATCTATTAAAAAAAAGAATTCACACGTACACACATACACACATACACAAACACAGCACATATTCCATTCTTTTTTTCCTCTCTGTATATACAAATATATATATATATATATATATATATATATATAACATGATTTTTTTTCGCACTTACACACTTGCTTTTCCGAATCGATATTATTACCAGTTTGTACCACTATTACCACCCATGTTTCTAAACAAAGAATCAGAAGAAAAAAAAAGATATCAGATAAAGTAAAAAATGTGTATGTATAAATAAGCTGGTTATTTTTTGTACTATGTTCAATCAAAAATAATGGGGGATGATAGAGGGAGGAGAATTGGAAAAGGGGGGCCTTTCATTTTTTTTAATAAAAAAAAACGGAGGAAGTTCAATGGGAAAAAGTTTTACATATGATAAGAAGAAAAAATAGATTAAGATAAAGGTATGATATGATATATGGTTAATAATAGAGAATTATATAAAAAAAATCACTATTTGTAGGGATAGAGAATGAGTTTTAAGTTAAATATGGATAGAATGTAAAAAGTAATGTTATTATTTTTATTGTAACTTGTTTCTTTGGGCCTGCCGTTCATGGGTCTTCAAATGACGAGATACTTGATCAGGTCTAGAAAATGTTTTACCACACGGAGAAACAGAGCAACGAAACGGTCTTTCACCGGTATGTACGCGCATCTAATAATAACAATACTACTATGTTAATAGTCGTTTTAATGTGCATCATTAAAGCAAGAGGAGAGAGATACATTACATGCTTAGTTAGATTGCTGCTTTCGGCAAACCTTTTATCGCAGCCTTGATATTTACAAGAAAAGGGTCTTTCACCTGAATGGACTCGACGATGGATTGTCAAGGCACCTGAAATGGAGAATTGTCGGCTACAACCTTTTTCAGGACATTTATATGGTTTTTCACCTGTATGTGTACGCATGTGTTGTGTCATGATATTTGACTCTGAGAAACGCTTCTTACATAATGTACATTGATATGGTTTATCACCTATATAAAAGATAGTATTGAAACTGTCATTATTTTTATTCTTATTTCTTTTTATGGATACCAAATAGCATAACAAATAAAGTTTTACCTGTATGTGTTTGAATATGGCGCATTACTTTCTGTCTTTGAGTAAATATCTTTCCTTGACGGTCGCATCTCTCCCAATCACAAGTATATTCACTTCGTCCTGTTCCCACGTGTTCTTCAGATAAATGACCTGTTAGCTCATCAAAGGATGCAAACCTCTGACCGCAATTTAGCCATCGACAACCGTGTATAAGCCGTTGACCCAAGTGGTTAGTCAAATGACTTAGAAGGGCATCCGATCCATCAACAGTGACAGTGCACGACCCCCAGCGGCAGTGAAAATCAATAGATCGGCTGTTAAGATGATTTTTAAATAAATGAGGTGCTAAATCGTCTAAAGTGGGAAAACTTTCAGCACATGTTGCCCATTTACAAGTTTGAGGATCATCATTGTTATTGCTCTTCCCTGTATTTCGATTTTCTTCTTCTTCTTCTTCGTCATCATCATCTTCACTTTCTTCATTATCAATATGTTTACGTTTTCGACCTGCTTGAGATGCTTGCGTTGTCGTCGTTCTTTTCGTTGTATTTGCCATCATCATCATCATTCTAGTGGGTTGGATAGTTGCCGTTAACGAACGTGTTGGGCTTTTAGTTACGGAATTACGATTGTTAGCAACGGTTGTCATTTCAACGGCTGCTTCCATGGAATAATGTTGCTGTTGCGGCTGTTGCTGTTGTTGATGATGCTGTCGAGATTCCTCTGCTGCGAGTGGACAACAATCAGCGCAGCAATCTGGGGCAGTTTGCTCTTGGTCTTCTGGTTGTTGCTGTTGTTGTTCCTCAGAAACACAGATCGCGCATGTGGAAGATGTGGATGACGTATAAGATGAATCACTGTTGTCGTGAATACCATGTGAACTTGAATTTATTTTATTTTGTTCACAAGCAGCACATGATTCAGATTCTTGCTGTGAAGAAGGATGTGGATCAGACATTGTGTTCGTCGGTGAGCAACAACAAGGTGTTGTTGTTGATAATATTATCGTATTATTATTATCGTTATTATTACTATTATTATTATTATTATTATTATTATTATTCGTAGAAGGATTTGAATCAAACATGTATAAATAAATTATATTATATTTTTAATATATCAAAACAAAAAAGAAAGAACACAAAAGAAGTGTAATAATAATTTATAGGTTATAAAACCATGAAAAATATATATTTATAAGAAAAAGATAACCATAAAAATCGGCGGGGATCGACAACGAAAACAGAAAAAAAAGCAACTCGCATCCAAACGAAGATAAATCGGTAATCATCCCCGCGTGTGTGTAAAAGTTATGCCAGTAGTTGTAAGCTGGTAGTTATAATAAACAGGTCTAGATACAAGACATGAGATTATAATCTGATCAAGACAGTTAATCATTTAATGTTTTAAAGCGTCAACCTTTTGTTTCTGTCATCACCCCCAACGCCAGTTTACCCCCAAAAAATCAATGTGATATCTATTATCTGATATAAAAGACAACATAATATTCATTATAATACATTTGGATACATGCTTGGTTTCTATTGAAAATGTAAAGGTTAGCATATTCTATGCATGAAAATAAGAACATTATAAAGTGAAGTGGCATTCCCTTTAATCATTATACATAATAATGAAACATAAGAAATATGGGCTGTTATAATACAAACTGAAGACAAAGTTTATCCGTATATATACAGACACAATAATGATACGGACACAGTGTTTAATTTTCTCTATTCGGCTGCGCCAAAAAGCGCTCAACAAGTAAAGTGGGCCTAAACCCATTATGTGGGGTGGTTTTATTTGACACGAGAGCTCACGTAGTTCATAAATCCTTGGCAATCTTTATAAATAATACATACACACATTATATATGGCTTTATGTATTTAACTCTCCAAAACAATATGTAAATTACCAATAGTGCGCGGCAGTTCGGTACAAAATAACAGCCTAGGACCGCTGCTTTGTCCGTGAGTCGCGTCATATAAGAGAAAAAGGAAATATGTATGATTACACACGCAAACCCAAAATGGAGAGCTCAATGAGGCTGTCGCTTCTTCTATAATATTCTTTTCAGCATTATCTGAAGATAAGTTTGCATAATTATTATGCAATATATATAATTTTACGACAAATATGAATGCAAAATAAAGAGAATAGATCGTATTCATAAAAAAGATTAATCTCGTAATTTTTTTTTGTATATATGCTGAACTAGTGATATATGAATATGAATTAATTAATGCATAATATTTATGAAGAAGCTGTGAGAAGATCATTACATAATTTATCCAAAGAGAGGAGTGGTCTTGCTCTGTTTATAGACCATTAGAAACATTGATGCTTTATTTTGCCATTTATTGCAGCACCAAACATAAGTATAATATTTAGGCATCAAATACCTTTTTAATACCACAAATATCCTTTGCTTTATAAACAATAATAATATATAAAGCAGTACGTATTTAAGCACATTATACCTATATCATAATATAGTTGGACAATCTTGCTCGAAGAATATAACGGCAAAAGTTTAAGGGGATCCAATGTAATGTAAAAATATATGCTATACATAAGTGATTATAAAGATACAAATGCAAACAAGCTGCAGACAAAGGATTACGTTAATTTATATATTGAGAAAAGAATTATACATAGTATTTTTCATGATGCGTTCAAAATATTTTGGTATAATTATGTGGATGAAATATGATAGAGAAATATGCCAGTTGATCCGTTTATTTGCTCTCTGGACGAACTACTAAATGATCCCCACATCCCAGCAACGTATTTTCCATCCGCCCCACCCTATTTTGTTTCCAAACAAAGGCGTTATTTGTTTCACAACCTACTACAAATCAATAGATACTTCAAGGACAAAAAATTCTTGGCAACGGCATAAGAAACTTCATCACCCAAGCCAGATGTTACTATTAAATTTACAAGCTAGGAAGCTTTTTGTTTAAGCACGCCGGCTCTCTTTCTTGGTATCGTCTTTACCATTCCCATTTCCTTTATCCTGAATATAAAAAAAAAAAAGGAAGAAACACTTACAAAAGCTATTTGAGCACCCGAAGTAAGAGCTAAATATATGCAGATGCTGAAGCCCTGGACATTCTTGGCAATGACTTCCATCACAAATCCTGTATTCAAACAGAGGCATCAAAAAAAGCGGATAGGTCGATTCGTCAATTTCAGTGATTTATAATGTGGGACACACGGGAAATGCTTTATGACACTGGGTTGTTCGATTGCAAGCCACCTACTAACGAATCACTATCACGAGTTAAAATAAGAAACTCTTGCAAATTGGGGCAACCAAGAGAGCTGGGTTTGGATAATTAATCTAGGTCAATACTACTCGAAGCTTCATGACCTAATAATACCATGTAAAAATCGCAATGATGTGTAGGGACCCCATATACTCAGATCACAACCTTTATTTTTACGTCTTTATTATGATATGCAAAGACGAAGCGACGGTGATTAAAGGCAGTAGTAGATCCCATTGTGATTGTTTGATATTTCTTTTTGGAGGGAGCATAGGTGCTGGAAGAGATAGAAAAAGCGATAATACTGGAATCTGCTCAGCAGCATTTTAACATTAACAAGTCTAGCCACTTTGATTTTATATTGCATAAAAAATAAAAATAAAGCATTTAGTTATATATTGTCCAGCATTACCAACAATGAATGGGAATATATGTATAGATTGACAGATATATAATAATTCAAGGCTCTATATTCTGCTTACATGATGTTTGCAAATTTTAATACTGAAGAATTATTCTTTATCATCTTTTTATTAATAGCATTGATGTCCATGGAATTTTACAAATGCAACAGTTATATATATATATATATATGGAGGCTAAAAAAAGGAAATAGGCAGTATCCTTTAGCTAATACACTATCCATTGATTGGATCAACCACTAAGGATCCCCCACGTCCCGTAAGAATATTGTTCATTTGCTCCACCATATTTTCTTTTTCATCACTTGTATTTTCGCTGTTTTCGATCCACCATCGAATCTGCAAATATTTCAAAGATTCCAGATTCTTGACCAAAGCATAGGCAGTTTCATGATCCAGCTTGGTCATTTTTAAGCATTCAAGCTGGGAAGGAGCTTTTTTTTTTGTTCACTATTAGTTTCCTTTTTTTTTGTCATGTCATCGCCATAATCCTCACTAATCCTATTCCCGTTACCTTCATTAATAAAGCTAAGGAAACCCCTTCGCCAAAGATTACGATCGAACCCATATTTATCGAAATCGATTATATGAAAATGACGAAGTCGTGGGCATTTTTTAGCGATTGTTTCCACTATATCACCATTTAATTTGAGATGACGATAAGTCCACTTGGGCGACTCTTCAAGTTTTATGACTTCTAAAGAAGGACACCCTGAAAATAGTCGTTTCAGGACAACTGATATGACAGGTCTCGCAGGTTCACCGCCTACTGAGTGACTATCTCCGGTTGAAATTCGAATTTCTTTTAATCTTGGACAACCAAAAGACGCAAGTTTGTCAAGTGCAATTGGACCAAGCACCATACCATCATAACCTAGGTATAAAAGTTCCAATGATGCATAGGAATGTTTAAATACCTCGATAAAATCCTTGGATTCTATACCCATGTTATAGTGTCCAAAAACGAAACGACGAATGCCATCTCTAGTAGTACTAGAAGCAGACCCTTGTGTGGTTAGTTGAAATATGCTTTTGTAACTCTTTTTGAATATGGTCGTCGTGGAAGAAGCTGTTTTATCCTTGGGTGGTGGTGTGATATTAGCTGCTGTGGGCATCCCATATTCATTTTCATCAATATCACTCATGATTGTTCGTGGCATATTTGCATTTTTATAGATAACCAGATTCTTGAGATGAGGACACGATTTAATCACTTCAAGCAAACAACGGCTGATATTACGAGCATCAGTGCTGTTGGAAGCCAAGAACAAATGGACTAGATTGGGACATTTCTTAACCAAAGATGCGGCAGTTATATAAAGGCCATTGCTGGAGTATTCATTTAATTGTCTTGGGTGGTAATAAGAACCCAGTTTAATATAAGTAAGTGCCAAATAATCTGGAGTCGATGATAATAATAACTGTTGTTTATCGGGAGGAGTACGATATAATGTTATAGTAAAATGCCTCCCGTCAATCAAGCAGTTACTAAAATTATTTTGTGGTTCCACATAGCCAGCGTTGAGTGAAAATGATACGCCAGTTAAACCTGGTGAGCATACAGGTAATATATAACGCAATATATCCTCTTGTTTAACTCTACAGCTCATCCATTCAATTTGTTTCAGAGATGTCAACATACATTTTGTAGCCTTTTCCAATAAACGTAAAGTCGGTATTGACGTATCTACTTTTTTTAGATCTTTGTGTTTTGAGCAACAAACAATTATTTTAATATATATAAATATGAAAGAGTAATCATTAGTTTGTCATAGAATTTTGATGACAATTATAAATAAATAGCAGATATCGTCAGCTCCTCCTCTCCCCCTCTCAAGATGTTTCTACTTACATATAGTTTGTATAAAATTGTTGTCTTCCCATGCACCCAAAAACGAGAATATATCATGGACCACTCCAGGATCAATAGGAGCTTCCAAGCGCAATTCTTGTGTTTGACCATGTAATAAAGTAATCAAAGTGGATTGATCCATATTTGGCATTGCTGAAGTTAACGTGTCCCAGAAATCGGGCCATTCCATCATAAAATCAAACCACCGTCGACAAATGCGACTACAGTGTAACAGATCCTTGTATTCGAGATATCCAAATATCATGTATAAAACGTCATATGGTAATAAATGATAGAAACCATCTTTATTTCTTTGCTTTAGTTTTCCTGCTATTTTTTGTTTTTCCTTTAATAACAAAGGATATTCTGGATCATCCGATGGTATGGATTGTAGACCTTGCGCATAAATGATTAGTGCTGTATTAAGGTCACCTTGCTGCTGATAGAGTTGCGCAGAAATTAAACACTCTTTTGATGATGTTGATGGCGTGAGAATTATTTTCTGTGATGTAGTATTCTTAGTATCATCATCAGCAGAATCAGGAGAAGGGCTTGCTGGTGTCGATGAGGACGAGTCTGCTTTTAATTTTGAAACAGCTAATAATATTGCATTCTGGGCTTGTTTGAACAAAGAAGACATGGCTGCTGAAGTTTATTGAGGCTTCTGTAAAAATGAAAAAAGTAAGAAAGAAAAGAAAAAGGGAAAAGGAAGAAAATGTCTACCAGTATTTAGTATTTATCACATTATATTTTACCATATTCTAGGAATTTGTATTTGTGAAACACATATCACATTCTTCGTAACCATTTTTTAGATTCTACAAAATAAATAACAACTCAATCTGTATATCTAACTTTTAATAAGAGTAATATTAATTAATTATAGTAATGACTTTATTTTACCTATAAATGTTAGGATATATTACGTAGAATAAAAGAGACATACGAAACTCAAAATATTTTACTCCACTATTCTTTTTATTCTTTAAAAATATATCATACAGCATTTTTTCTTTTTTTTAAAAATTAGGTCTACAAGTCTGTCTGGGTAATATTACACCCTCTTCAGAAACAGAACCCCCTTCAATAATAAAGGGTTGAGGGATAAAGGATAGTTTCAGTGATAATTATTGTTTTAGAGAAGTAGTAGTGGTATTGATTTTAAATTTGATATTTAATGGCCTACTTAAGAACCGCAGCGACGATACATGTGAATATTTTATCAAATTTAACATACAAACCTCATTACAAGTGCCGCTTAAACTGCTCTTACAGAATATTTGCCTTGTCAATATTCAGAAATTCTATCAGGGAAAAGTAACTTGGATTATTACCTGTGGATGATACAGTAATAAACCCTATCTTTATTTTACATATGGTGAACAAGATAATATGATAATAAATGAAAACAAGAAGCAACAAATTATTTTTTAAGGGAATTATTGCAGGTAACAAACGTGTTAGCATTTATATCATATCATGGGGACGTAATCAAAGATCCTCCACGCTCTTCTAGAATTTTCTTTATCGATTCCATCAGCTTTTTACTTGCATCGTAACGTTCGTTATTTTTTCCATTGATTCCTATCCAGCAACTAACACGCAGATGTTTCAAGGACACAAGATTCTTGACCAGAGCATAGGCAGTTTCAGGATCCACCCCAAGTATTTTTAAATATTCAAGTTGGGATTCGCTTTGTTGTTCCACATCTTTTCCTTTTATCATTATGTTGCTATGTTTACTCTCTTTATTATCATCTTTTCTATGGATCAAACTAAGTAAATCATTACAAGGATAATCACGACGCTTCATCCAGATGTTGCTCTCAGCAAAGATACATAGATGACGAATTTTTGGACAATACTTGGCAATTGCGCTCAACACAGATTTATCCGCTTGCAAATGATAATAAGCTCTACCATTTGTCATTTCTTCAAGCTCAACAGCTTCTAAAGCTGGACATCCAGAAAATAATCGAACTAGAGTTTGTGTTATTGGTGGAACGGGAGCTACTGAAATTGCAGTCGGACGACTGCCGGATAGATGAATTTCTCGCAATCTTGGGCAGCCATAAGTTGCAAGCTCACTTAATAGAGTAGCTATCCCTTGTCTGCCATAATATTCCAAATATAAGAGTTCCAACGATGCATAAGAATGCTTTAATACTTCGAGGACATGGTTTGTTTGTAGGTCCAAATTATAGTTTGCAAGAACTAAACGACGAATGCCGGGTGAAGTAGAGGAAGATGCATCTGTGATAATATAATCCTCCATTTTAAAGCTCTTTTTAAAGGCACCAATGATGGAAGAAGATGTATTAATAGTACTGGATGATGATGGCGATGTTGTGGAACTGGCTATATTAATGCTATATTCAATGTCGTCAATATTGCTGATTTTCGTCTTGGGCATCTGTGCATCACGAGAAACAATCACATTTTTGAGCCGAGGGCACGATTTAATTGCTTGAAGGAAACAGTCACCGAGATGAGCATCAGCGTCATACGAAGCCAGGAATAAATGCACAAGATTAGGACATTTCTTGATCATTGTTGTAACAAGCGTAAGTATAGTAAATGAGTCATTGTAGTCGTGACCATGCCTATAATTTGTGAATGATCCTATTTTGATATACGTGAGCGTTGAGTAATAATTGCTGTTGTATTTTGGCGATATCACTGCATGCGTTGCTGGAGAAATATTTAATGTTATAATTGATGAGTACGCATCAACAAGACGACCACGAAAATAACTTTTTGGTAATGATGGGTTAACTTTGCGTGAAAAGGATACGCGAGTTAGACCAGAAGAACATGCAGGTAATAAATTCTGTATTATATCTTCGCGTTTAAACGGGCAATCAACCAAATCGACCTGTTTCAGAGACGACAACATACACCTTGCCGCAGCACCCAATAGCTGCATATCCAATGTTGATATTTTTATTTTATGAAGATCTTTGTTTTTTAAAGCGTGATAATTTTTTTTAAAAAAACGTATTAATATATAAGGTAAACCTGCCTAAAGATACTGTTCTACTACTTACATATTTTCTGTATAGAAGAGCTCACTTTTTCTATACCTAACACCGAGAAAATACCTTGCATTAATCCAGGAGCAAAGGGACCATCTAGGTACAATTCTTGTGTTTGCCCACGTAACAACAATTCTAACGTAGATTTATCCACACGTGACATTTTGTCCCAAAATCCTGGCCATTCCAACATAAAATCAAACCACCGTTGACAGACACAAGCGCATTGTAGTAGATCCATGTTTTCGAGGTTTCCAAATATCAAGCATAAAATATCATAGGGTAACATATGATAAAAACCATCTTGATTTCTTTGCTCTAGTTTTCTTGCCACACTTTTTTTTTCTATTAATAATAAATGGTATTGCGGATCATCTGGTGATACGGATTCCAGACCTTGCAAATAAACATTTAATGCTTTACAAAGATCATCCTGTTCACGATAGGTTCGCGCAGAGAAAAAATATCCTTTTGCTGAAGCAGGTGACGTGGCAATCATTACTTGAGCTTCCTTTTGTTGTGCGTTCCATTTTTTAGTATTGACTATTCTTGATAATGAAGAGGGAGATGACTGATTGATAGAAGTTCCTGATAAAATTGCATTATGCACTTGTTTGAATAAAGACATGGTGAAATGAAGCTTCCCTAGCCTGTCGCCAAGATAATGGGTTGTGTAAAAGAGAAGAAAAGAACAAAAAACCAAATCGTTGGCCAAAACAGGCCCATAAATTATTTTAAAATGGGATGTCGTGTAACACATAATCCTTAAAGCCATTCTTGACTTTCTCCGCATTATCATACTAATAACATATTCCTATTACAACTAAAACAAATCGTGCTGCATGTCATTATTATACGCTATGATTTCTCTGAAAAACAAAAAAAAAATGAGCAGTATTGACCACTTATTCTCATTGGGAAGAAGGAAACTGTTTAAAACGGTTCACTGTAGCTCTGTTGTAGAAGAAAAGATATGTGGCGAAACTACATTGATCCACGATAATTATTTCAAGTCAGATTCTATATAGGGGATGAACTGTTTTATCCTAGCCTTATCACTTTTACAAAATAAAAAAAGAGCTTGTTGTCAATTATAAGCTAGATAGTTGTAATATTTAGAAGTTCCCAGTAATAATACTCGTCCCAAACTTGCTTTTGCAAAAATATGCACTTAAGAGAATAAATATTTTTAAATGCCGCTAAATCCATTTAAATGTGAACCCCAAAATTTCAATGCAATTTCAATGTGAGCCTGACATTTAAATGCATTTAAATTTACCACACAGCCTTTAAATGCGTTCAAACGATTTATTTCACCTTTAAATGCATTCAAACGGTTTACTCCACCTTAAAATGCATTTAACAGTCGTATTACAGCTTTACATGTATTTACACGCTATAATAAGTATTTAAATACATTTGTACTGGTTTATTCCTCATTAAAATAATAAAAAAAATGTATTTATTATCATAATATACAAAGTTGATTTCATTCTCTTTTTTGTTTCATTTTCTGTTGTGTCTCAAGTTTTTTTTTTTTTTATCGAAGGTTAATTCTTATATGCCTTACCAATTCAAGGATAGTATTATTCCAACATATACATATTGTGGAGTTCTGTTTATAAACCTTGATTCAATCATAAATTAATTTGTTATTATTAATGAAAAGCATACAGATACTTCACATCAAGGAAGGTTAGCATACGATAATAAGAATAACAATAGTAGCTGTAACAGTTATAATGATATAAGCTTCTATACATAGATAATTGGTTCTAATTTTGCTGTCCAAAGATTCAGGATTGATATATATTTATATAATAAAATGTGTTCAAAAGGAATAAAAGATAGGTGACAGAGTGAGATAATAATAGAGGTAGATAATAAAAATGATATGTATAATATATAACGAAATAGCTTAGAAAATACGAAAATAAGAGGGTTTTTAGGTATAATAATAATAAAGTCAAATATAAGATATTGGAAGTTTTTTTGTTTTTGTTTGGGAAGATGGTTATGGATTGATAAATAGAAAAAGATAAGTGTGTCATTTTATAGTAGCAAATAGTTAGTAAAAAGGATAACAGAAAGATAGGAAAAGCAACAGATTTATTCCTTAATATGGGAGTCATCGACTGGCCATTGTTGTAGCTGCTTTAAAGGTATATAAGGATATTCTTCATCTGATTGCGCACCGTACGCCCAGTGATCTGGGTTAATGTCATGATTGACTAAGTATTGATTATAACCATCATGTTCTCCTTTACCAGATGGAAAGTTTTGAATGACGTGAACTAAGCGGGAGATACAAAATAATGGTAAAATTGCTTTGCGTGGTTTTTTTTCTTTACTCGTAAACTCTGGTTCGATAACTTGAAAGCCACTGGCATGCTTTGTATGCATTTTCTTATATAGCCAAACCAGACAGACAAATTCTTCTTCGTTCTGATCGTCGGAACTCAACAAGAAGTAACCAAGAACTTGAACAATTGTTTTGTCTTCAAGTTGTACAAAGTCGTAGCGTTCTTCTTCACGAAAGGCAGGATGTGCTCGTGCATACTCCTCATATTCGTCCCCGTCATCATCCGTATCTATCATCTTTAAAAGTCTGTATGCCTTGACCTTGTGATAAACACATGTTAGATCGAATTTGTATAAGCAATTGACTTATATATAGTTTTTATATAACATTATGCTTACCCCCTTTTTATTTGGTTTTGGCATCTTTCTATAGCTTTCTCGTGCAGCACCAATTCTTTTTATAGAAAGGTATATTCTTAATAAACAATATATATTATCAAAGTGTGGATTCAGTGTTTTTATCTTGTTGAATGGAATCCACTTGTCATTCTTATCGACTCTGGATGAAATGATGTATTTTTTTGGTGGAAATTCGCTGTCTTTCTTTTTGCTGCTATCATTGGTTATAACATAAAAATATTGATCGAAAAGCATATCGCGGTATACAATGTAGTTTGCCATTTGAGATACAAATGTTGCTGGATTAAAATTGGAATGAATCCCTGGCCTTTTTATGTCAACCTTGTGTTGAGCTTCGCTATGGCCAGTTGTATAATTTTCGCAACAGCCGCGTTGCTTTATATCATGCAGGTATTTGTATAAAGCGTGGTGCTTTGGGAAACCCATTTCTGTCTGTTGTAATAATATGTTTTTATATTATAATTAAAAAAAAAGTATAAATGATAACATGCGCAATATAATCCTCATAATATAACAGTGACTTACTGGTGATATATCTTTGAATACCACACTGTTCTCGGTAAACTTGACCAAAGATTCTTGCATTTCTTCCAAAGTCTTATCGGTATGCTCTTTTGCATTAGCTTGCATGAAAAAATCAATAAAATGTCTCATGCAAAGCACTATTTGGGGAGCTAGTAAATCATGCACACATGCCATGAATATCTATATAAATATTAAACAGTAATAACAGTAGTGTTAAGCATCAAAAAATAGCAATGTAATTAAACTATTCATAGATAAAGGTGCATA
>JAIXMP010000059.1:0-148600 GCA_025677815.1 Phascolomyces articulosus
CTTCCACTTAATAAATACCTAGAAAGGAGCTATCCCAGTCACTACGATCCAAGCGCATACCAAAAAGATCTATGGTATTGACTGGAGTCGGCAAAATGATCATGATATTGTTACTTGTAGTTTGGATCATCTTGTCAAGGTACGTTATATCCATCTATTTGCATCCGGGTCAGGATAAATCATGTGGGGCATCATAACCACGGCCTTATCATTTCTTTACGTTTATTAATTAACTGGACACACCATAGTATTGGAATATCTATACACCTGAGCAAGAAGAGGAATCAATCATGACCAATTCTCCCGTTTGGCGTGCAAGAAATACTCCATTTGGGAATGGTGTATTGACCATGCCTCAACGTACAGAAACCACCCTTTATCTTTATAGTAGAGATACGCCAACAGTTCCTGTCCATCGATTCCAAGGACACACAGATACGGTCAAAGAATTTGTTTGGCGATGGAAGGGAGGCAATGGTCCCGAAGGAGGTATAAAAATACATTTTCATACAAGTGATTGAGTAAAATGAAAGAGATGTCTCATCTTCATATTTCTTTTTTTTAAGATGATCGAGAATTCCAATTGGTAACGTGGTCGAAAGATCAATATCTTCGACTTTGGCCAATCACCGAAGATATTATGAAGGTAAAAATTGGATGACTAGAGCTAGGATGAGACGATTAAGACCTTTCTCTTTGAATCAAGTAATAACCGTTTTTTTTTTGTTATGATCAAGTCTGTGGGGCATAATTTTAGTAAAAAGAAAACATCGTATCGAGTCCCTGCTTCTGCTGTTCGTCCTGACGGAACAGTCCAATCACGCACATTTCAAAAAGTACCAGATGAAGTAGACTTTGTTCATCATGGTCAACTATCTTCTTCAGTTGGATCCTCTGGATTAAGAAAAGAAACCGGTGGTGAAACGATTACTTCCATGACATTATCTCGACCTGGTGTAGGTCGTGGATCTATTGGCATATCTACCGGTGGTTTTGACACCACACCCAATGCCTATCATGAACAAAAATATGCCATTAATCCATTACTATGGATGCAAAATGTCAAAACAGTAGGACCACCGACGGAGTTACGTCGTGCTGCCACAACAGAAAGTACGTATCCAACAGTGGCAGAAGAAATGACGACCGTATTGACGAAATACGCAAGTGCTGGTGTGAAGATCGAAAAGGTAAAACATATTATAGGAGCATTGCACCTCCCCCCACAATAAAATGTATCGATTTTTTTTTTTTTGCTCACTTCAATATAAATATATAGGTGAATGCAGCTTCTCGTACATGTACTATTACTTTACATGGCCCTTGGTCAGATACAGGAAGCACCTTTGTTCGCATCACCATTCGTTTCAGCCCACAATATCCAGATAACAGCCCACCGGAATTTGATATTCAAAAAAATAGCATGATGTCCATTTATTATCGCGCCCATATGTCCCAAGAATTGAATGCATTGGCTGCTAGCTATACCTCTCAAAAACGGTGGTGTTTAGAAGCATGCATTCGATGTTTACTGGGGGAAACATCGCAAGAGGATGCGGATCAATTGGGATTAAGCAAATCTAGTCATAAAGAAGATATGTTTGGGAACGGCAATGGTGCGAATCCCACTGGTAGTTATTGGAATGGATCAGGTACAGGGGTGGATAATGGGGATTCCGATGATGAAATATTTGCAGGTCCTCCTTTTATGGGAGGTGTCAGTGGTGGTTATGGTGTACCGGGCAAACGTGTCAGTTTGCAAAGTGAAAAGGGTATTGTGGTCGACATGTCATCGAAACAAACAGCAGATGAAAAAGTGCCGTTCCCTCGTCTTTGTGGGGGTGTCTTTTCTGGCAATGGTAAGTGAATTATATTTATGTATAGTGTAGTATAACAAAGAGTGTCTCAATGATCTGTATGTAACCATTGTTCTCTTTTTTGTGGAATATGAAGGACAACTTGTATGTTTCTTTTCAACATTACGTGTACGTGATTCCAATCGTGCAGATCAAAAAGAAACTGCTGAAAATAAAGAAACAAGACAAGGAACCAGCCCAGCAAGTAATGCGAGTAACACTGAATACTTTGAAAATACATATAGTGATTTCTATAAACATCCACGCACTTATGAACAATTTGAAGAGTATAAAGAAATTGCAGCCATGTCACGGCAAGGACGAAATGCTACTGTTCTTGTCGGTGGTACGGGAGGTGCATTTGGTGAATATGCTTATGATGATGATCCAGATGATATCGATGATGGTTTAGCTACCATGACTTCATTATATTTCAAACCGGATGTAAGTGTTCCTTTTTTTTCTCATTGGTTTGATTTATGGTGAGAAAGGAAGTTGACATTTATTTCATGCATAGTTTCCATTGGCTGGCTCCATGTCAAATACCGGAAATTTGTTGTACCGCAATCCAAAGGCAGATCGCATTACATACAATGTAGTACTTGCTGACTTGAGAAAAATATTACCGTATGATGCCGAGTTAGCCAAGGAGTATATGTAAGTAATACTCTTATAGTTCAGGGTATATATAAAAGTAGAAAGAGGGAGAAGGATTTTTTAAAAAAAAAGATAGATACAGAAACTGATCAACTCACCCTCTCTCTCATTATTAGATTAACGCCAGGTGATCCGGTCAAAGCATGTACACATAATGCTACTGTATGTCGAAACCATGATCGACTTGATTTATACAAAGTATGGTCCCTGGCCTCCGAAATCGTCAAACGATGTATTCCATTAGATAGTGAACGAGGATGGGCACCAGAACAGATTGAGATATTACATACAGACGAAAAGAATTTACATGATATTCGATCGATCCTTTATGGGCCATCTCAACCAAAACAACAAAAGCTCAACAAAAAGAGAATTCCCAAAAAACGACGTGTGAAGTGGGGATTACATCCATTAGGAAGAAAATTGATTAGCAATCTGTAGGTCGTTTTTATACAAAGGCATCTTTGGAAAAAAAGACCTGTCTAATGAAATTTCTCCTTTTCTTCCATCATTCAACATAGACTTCATCATTTCATTAGTATTGGTGATATTCAAACAGCAGCTATGCTTTCTTGTATATTCCATACTAATAATACCCAAGTATCTCGACCTTCCCACAAGGTAAGAAAAAACAATAAAAGGACTTTCAATCAGAATTGGGAAAATTAATTTGCAACGCGCTTTTGTGTGTGGCGGGGGATCATCCGTTTTTTTTAGAATGTATTTTCAGGACACTCCGAAATGCCAGCCAGTAGTCTCGACCCGTCAAAAATACGATCACAGTCATTAATGAGAATAGGGTCAGGACCTGTTGCAGTATTACCTGATTCTCCAGATCGTGTTACAACTTCACAATTAAGTGCATCGTATGGTACATCACGTGGTGTCAACTTTTTATCGTATTTTTGGGATACGGACCGACATACACCCCCTGGAGAAAAATCTGCTTCAGAAGCCATGCAAGAAACTTCGACAACCATGAATAATGTCACATCGACAGCGAGTGGTTATGCCAAACGAATTACTCGACCTTTTACCAATACATTGACACCACAAAAAGTACCTAGTAACACAGCACCTGGATTACGCAACCTAGGACAACCCTTGACACCTACCACGACGACTTCAGCAACTAGTCAGCAACATCCTCCATTTTCCCCAACCACAGTCACTATGCAATCGCATTATCAACATGCATTTGCCGTTGTCTCTGACAAGGAAGGAAAATTAGTTTATACAGATGAAATGTCCATTACATTTACCAATCTTGAAACATTTGATGGCGACAAAGCCCTCTCTTACAACAACGATGTTCCTTTATTGGATCCCAACGATGGGGCACAGCATGACGTATTACGACTCAATTATGCGGACATGCTTTATCGATGGGGGTTATTGGAAAAACGGGCAGAGATATTGAAATTCTTGAGTCAACCTCCATTGTATCCAGTATTGGAGAGAACGTCTTGCTTGGAAATTGAAATTGATCGTTGTTATATCTGTGGATCAGAGATTGGTTTAAAATCAAGAGCCTGTGTTACTTGTGGAAAATTACGGAAACAAATTCGTTGTAGTGTATGTCATGTTTTGGTCAAAGGTATTCTGAATTTCTGTATCAAATGTGGCCATGGTGGTCATAGTCAACATATCAAGAGTTGGTTCGATCAACATAAAGTATGTCCAACTGGATGTGGATGTATTTGTCTTTTGGAAACATCGACTACTAGTTCAACATCATAAAAGGAAAAGGAAATTTTCATTTTTCTTTTACTATAATCTACTACGCGTTTCCCCTCCTCCTCGACATTCTATCTGTTTCGTTCTTTATATATTTTCTATCATTATTATTAGCTCTCTCAACAACTTTATTTTGTACATAAGCAACAACAACAACAACATACTAATCTCTCACTCTTTATCTCCTTATTATTATTATATATAAACTATACGTAAACAAATATCTATATATTTATATATATCTATTCGTCTGCTATGTTTATCATTTATTATTATATTTGTGTACCCAGGAACCAAATAAAATAAATACCACAACTTTTACTATTAATCATCAGCCTTGGCAGACCATTATTTTGTATTACCTCCAGCCTTAAAAGTTTATGCTAATTGAATAAGTTGATAATTTATTACGTTTACACGAGGAATTGAATATCATGATTGAATGAGTGGCTAGTAAATGAGGGCGCGGTAGGGCCGAGAACTACACTAAAAACACATGATCAAAAAGATTTATCCTATTATTATAATTACGTAGAAGCACGCAAAAAAAATTAAAAGATCCACTGGGAAGACGTCATGATGGTTGTACTAAAAAGTTTGAATAAGATTAAACAAATGAACTAAATGTAGAATAAATAAATCAAATCAAATCAATCGCGGAACTGTAAAACGCCACACAAGCATCACACAACAACAATACAACACAAAAAGGGATTCCTCTTGGCGTTCCTCGCGACAATTTTAATCCGAAAAATATTTTTTTTATGCATCTGCGCTAATAAAGTATATTTTATTATAGTAGAAGAGAGAAAAAATATCCTGTTATGGTAAAAATAGTAAAAGATTTTATACAAATCGGGGTAATAAAAAAGTAGCTATAGTAGTTTAGAAGTAGAGTTAGGTGACACTCCCAGGCTGGCTGGCTATTTGCCTTTTTTTTTAGCAGCAGACTTCATCAATTTCGACTAGAATAGAAAATAAAACACGGAAAATAGGCAAGCGTGATTAGTATGACAATGATTCGATACACATTCAATCATTCAAATGAAACACAATGATATATTTATATAATACTTACAGCTATTATTGCAATCATGATTTGATTTGTTGGTTTGTAAATAAGTTCATATACAGTAAATGATCAATGATGAAAAAAATGTATACATTACACTTATTAGTATGCTCTCATTCCATAATTCTATTACATTATAGGACGTGAACAACAATTGAATACTTTACCAGCAAATGGCTTCAATGGCACAGCAGCAGCAGATAGTGGCCAAACAATCCTTGACACAACCACCACCACGAAGACTATAAAAATCAACCATTGAAAGCAGTTAGATCATTTGATTCTTCCTTTTTATATATAGTTGCTAAGTGAATAATAGAATGATAGACTTACCGAAGCATGGAAGATTCTTCTATGAAAGAGTAATATCATTGATTATTGTATAAAGAAGTATAAACATAAGTTAATATCTCTTTGACACTTGTCCTTTATTCCCATATCCTCTTCCCAACTTTATATAATGATCAAAAGAAACAAACCTTGTTCCTTAGGAGTTTGTTCTTGGGCAGCATTGTTATTGGTATTCATAGTTTGAGTGGTAGGGTAAGCCGAAGTAGGCATCATTGCAACAGATTGTTGTTGTTGTTGTTGTTGTTGTTGTTCACTAATGGAAGATAGAGATCCATATACATAGTGATAGATCAATATATTACTCTTCAAAATACAGACAGACAACATCATGATCCCTTATATATTATAATTTTACCTTGGCGACATGGTAATTTATTTTTCTTACAAGTATATAAAAGAAGATGAAGGGCCTTATATACTGCAAAACAAAACCGTTTTATAGCCTTTTTTTTAGAGATCCGTTTTTGGTATAGCCGAAAATCATCAAAAAGGAGGCAAATAGGAAATGGACAGAAAAGGAGGGTATAGACACATTGCACACACAGACGCAGGCACTGATACACACACACACACACACACACACACACACACACGAGCTATTTTATTTTTCGATCTCCTCTCTGTTTTCTCTCTCATTCTAATTCACTGATTATGCATTTCAAATACAATGAAGAAAAATTTTAAATAGGAAAAATCCCAAAATATTAAAGTATTAGGAATTACAAAAATAGACAATATAATTACAATATGATATATAATAAGTAAATAATTTCTAGAGAGCCGAAACCAGTTCCACTCGATCTACAAATTCATTTATTCTCTTCATCATATCATCTATCACAGGTGACCGTCGTGCATGAAATATTTGAGTCACTAAAGGAATCCACCCAGACTGTACAATATCGATCATTTGACTTGTTGGTTGTTTCCAATCCTCTGGCATGGGAATCAATTCAATGGTACTTTGTAAATCTTCTTCTTCTTCGCTACTGCTACAATCATCATCACTATCACTCTCCTCTTTTTCTAACTTTTTGTTCTTTTTAGCAATAGCAGATTTGGATCGAATTACCACTGTTCGTTGAGTTCCTTGGAGGACTGAATCCATGACGATGGTCAAGATACGCCAACCTGCAAAAAAGGCCGTCATGGGATTCCCAGGAGAGGAAGAAGAAGTGCTGGGAAAAGACCAAATATGATCATTCAAGAACGTTAAATAAACAACGGCCTCATTCAATCCCTTCTGTACCATACCGAATCGTTCCGCTAATCCTTTTCCGAAAAATTGAGGGAATAATTTAAGGTGATAGGTTGCCAATACAGCATGAATAGTGCCAAATGTCCAATGATGTTTGGGTACAGGTACTTCATCCTCATCTTCAGGATGTAATAAATCCTCCATATAAGGTTCAATCATACGTAATGAATCTTCGTCCACGGGTTTCAATCCATGGGCAAGCGCAGCAAAAGCCAATGTCATTTGTTGTACATGAGTTTCTCGTTCACCACAAAAGGAAATCTTCTCCTCAGGATATTCTGTACGGCATTGAGTACATTCCCAATGTTGTTGACGATAATAGACTTCTTGGCATTTTTCTATTGTATCTTGACCACGCGACCAATCGAAATCTTGACATCGTGTACAAGCACATTCGAAAAACTTGAATTTTCGGAGTTTGGCTTGACGCAGGACAGTGGTACCACATACTAATCCACCCAATGTCATATCATCTTCAGGTAAATACGAAAAGGATAATACGGTACCAGGCGCTAATGGACGTACAGCTCGAAATACCATGACATTTTCGGAAGGTTCGTATTGGAGAAACATATTGGGAGCACAGGAATGAGCAAATTTCGATCCCCATGTCATTAAACAAATCATGGATCTCTGTTGTTGTTTATTATCAGAAGCGTCTAATTCAGAATAAAATCCACTCATATCATAAGGTTCACCGAATTTGGGAATATACCATTGACGTCGTTCCTTTCTTCGTTTATGTGTCGGTTGTTTTCGTTCATGCGCAAATGAAACGGTATGTGCATTGCCATAGATCTTGAGAATAAACGTGGCCATCTCCTTGGCATCTAAATCCTTGAATTCAGGGACAGTGGCAACAACTGAAGTACATGCTTCCTTGACCGATTGGACAGTAGTATGGTCTTGATCCAAGTCGGGGTAATAAAAAAAATCATAACTCGATCGATCTTTGAGTGCAAGATACGCAAGCATGGCAGCAGGCACACCAGGTGTTAACTCTAGGTCCTTGTCTACCACACTTTCTTTAAGTTGTTTCCATAATCGTTTGGAATAATAAGGCGAAAGAGACGATCGACATGTGGGTTCTATCAAGTAACGTAATCGTGGTTGCTCCACTAAAATAATATCCCCTGCGTTTAATGGTTTCTTTGTCACAAGCGATCGACCTTCTAATTCACATTGACGTAATTCAACAGTTTGTATAAAAATGCCCTTGTTGACGACGGTGGATAGATCATATTGATCTACTTGCATAATAGTTGTTCTTGTTGTGGGGTATGTTTTTTTTTTGAATGAAAAAGAAATATTTTTTTTGGCAAGCAGAACTTGGTGGCTAAAACCAGCTTTAGTGAACGCGGGGATTGAAGCGACGTGTTCAAATGTTAGTTTAGGAGAGAGAGCCTGATGCTTTTTCTTGAAACAAAAAAAAAGTCTACATCAATAAATCCATCATGGCACTCGGACTAGGTCAATTATTTTATGCAGTTCTTTTATTCATCAATGCCATTGCTGTTTTAAGTGAAGAACGTTTTTTAGCGAGAAGTAAATATAATTTCTCTTTCTTGAATCCTTTCAAAGTAAGAAAAAACGCGTTTAACTAGAGTCTTTTTTTTTGTTCATCAAATTTTTTAGTTGGTTGGAGTGGTCAAGTAGATCCCGGGTTTGGAGTAGAACAATCACAATCCGTCAAATATAAAATTGTTAATTTAATTTCAGCCGTAAGAACATTGATGAGAAGTAAGTTATTATTTAAGGGGAAGGAAGGAAAGGAGGAAAAGTGAGATAGAATAATATGAAAACTAATCGAAATATCATGTCTCTATCTTCCCTATAGTCCCACTGATAGCAATAAACGTCATCGTCATTGTATACGAACTACTTTTAGGATAACAAAAAAAAAAAAAATACGACCATTCATACCAAATACCCTATTGTCCCCTTTCACACGCACTCTCTCTTTATTATCTCGCCATCATTTCTCTTCTACTACAAAACTCCCAAGTAATATATATATTATTATGTGTATAAAAAATTGATACATTTTGATATAGTATATATATTATGACAATAGATTAGTTTTTTATGTTGTTAAATGGATTCGGCACGTGTTACTTGACCCAATCCAATCAAACACCAAAAAGAATAACTCTTGATTCGATCATCATCTAATCGCATTGATGAATTCGCTTTTCTTGATCCATCATCCGCATCCACATCTTCAATATCTTCTTCATCAATATCCCCAGAAGAAACATCCATACGATCTTCGTCTGATTTATAATTATAAGTGACTAATAATGGAAACTAATAGAGCCAAAAATCAAAAATAGTAGTTAGATATGAACGGGATATGCATTATGGATGTGCCTGAGAGAGAATGTATGCGACATTTTTTTTACCTGGAATTCACCCATTTGTTCAGGAATGACTTCTACAATAATACTGGTATAATTGTTTCGTTTTTCATGCACACCATTGACCCAGGAAGAAGATAATCCTCCACTACCACCACCGCCAAATGCAGATCGTCCTCGCATATTGGATCCTGTAGGGTACATTTCATCATCATATTCGATTGTTTCATTATATGCACCTACAGTGAAATGTGGAGAAAGTAAAGTCACCTAGATCAATTTTTTAAGATGGCACAATATTAGAATCCACTTTAAATGATGTTGTTTTTTGGGAGAGAAAGATCAAGATGACTCTTTTTTTTACAACTTTTCATCACCATTATTTTTATTTTACCTTTCCTCGAATTTGTGCTTCATATTCTTGAGGTAATGGTGGCTGCTGCTGTTCATTATCATTTGTATTGGCTAATCCAGCCTTTTTTTGCATTTGAGGTGTGGCCAAGGTAATGTTCATTTCTTCGTAAAGTGGATTGGTGAATTTCAGAACAAACTGAGTGGGGATTCCTTGTTGTAATGGCCATGTTTTTCTGGGTAATTTGACAATACTAATATTGGGAATATAATTCCTGGAAAACAGTAATATTTTCAATAACGAAATCAAAAAACTCTTTCTTCTCACTCGAATGATAGAGATTGGGTCGTAACCGATACATCTTCATTACGATGAACGGATTTCAGAAATTATATACTTACATTGCCACTAGCTTGATTTTAAATCGTGTTGCTTGTGCCTTTTGCTCAGGTTTGATCAATATATGTCTACAAGTTCTACATCGCTTGGATCGTTTTATGCAAAGATGAATTCGTTGTGGATGGATATGACTAACATATATACAAATATTTGTTGTGTTACAAACAACCATGCTTTGGATTCACATAAAAAAAACTGCTCATAAAGGAAATCATAATATGTACCTGAGTTGATAAGGCTGATCATGTAATTGACTAAATCGTTGTGAAAGCGTTGATACTAATTTTTATATATTTCTTTTTAAAATTCTCTTTCTCACCCAACCCAGCCAACATTTTTTTTTAAAATTACCTTGATCCACACTTCGCAAAGACATGAGCTGATCCACTAATTTTGAATCATCATCAGGAACATGCACTGCAGGTTCATAAGCACCTAAATCATCTAATTTTCCTTGTTGTGATTGATTATCTTGATGTAAATGACTCCCCATCATTTTACTAAAAGCACCTGAACTTGAAAAAGACAAGAAACTGGTAGGTAATGTAGGTGGGACGTTTAACCGTAAATGTTTTTCCAAATGATCTTTCAAGTTATCAAATTCTTTTGCATCTGGTAAGGTTTCCTCGGTCTTTTGAAGTTGTACTTTGTTTCCCACAAAGTATAAAATAAAATATGGATGAGTATATCAAACACAAAGAAATACCGGTGATGGGTAGTGGGATATCAAGGGACACTTACATGCGAGACTGGTAGGCTTTTCAAATGTCATGTCAATTTCTTTCGAGTTCCAACGACATACGTTACATGATAAGAAATAAGGTCCAGCAGATGCAGGTGTACTGGATGGTGTTGCTTCTTGAGCTGCTACTACAGAGAGTGTATTTTGACATATTGGACATTGGAAACAATTGCGTGCACATCTATTATATATAGAAGAAATTCCAACATCATCATTAGTACACGCGTTTCTCTTTTTCTCTTTGTTTTCCACTTTCTTGCCATTTTTCTAAAATTTCTAGAAACCCATTCCTGTTTTTTATTTTTACCTATTTTTTTCACTCTTGACACTTGCTGTGGGTACTTCAAAGAGACAGTTGGGACAATAATAAGAAACAATCTCATCTTGAACACATGATGGACAACGAATTTGATGGCAATCTTCACAAAAGTAAAGTCGAGATAATGGGTATAAATAGTTGGAGGCTTGTGTTGAAAGTAAATGACGACCCGTGGCCGAAGCATCAATATTGGCTTGATCTTTTTGTTGTTGTTGGTGTTGTGTCGATTGCGATGTCTGACTCGTTGTACTCGTTGTTGGTGTGGTGGTTGTTTTTTCGTCCAATGATTCCGTGTCTTTTTTCGAAGTTATTTCTGGGGATCGACGTGGATCTTGGGTATTATTACTTAGATCAGGACATGCACAATAATAATGGACAAAAGGAGGTGGACCTACGGCTGTAGACATTTTTTTAATCAGTAAAGAGAGAGAAAGCGTATTACGCTTATTTTTTTTAATAAATGTTCATCAAGGTTAGAAAGCTTAAAAGTGATGCGACATTTTTAGCTTCCGCAGGAACACAAACCTCTCCAGCATTTATGTACTTTATTCTTATATGGACGAATGATCTTTTTTTTTTAGTTTTAAAATTATAGTAGTTGATATATATATATATATATATATATATATATATATATATTGTTAATTAATCAGTAGAATGGAGTATGGAGTAGAATCTGAATTCAATTTAAAATATGCGCATATATTAAATAGAATGTTACTAGCGTGTCATCATCTTCCCGCCTATTCTTCAACATGAAATAAAATCTGACAGCACTCTCTGATAAACAGCTATAGAGTACCTCCATCTTTAGGTTTGTCCATTTGATTAGGTATAAATAAGATACATAACTGTCATATAAAGGTAACCAACCATTCTCCATTTCAATATCGGATATTGAGCACCTACTACTTTTGATCATGGATTCTGTTATTATAGAAAGACGAGTGTGATAAAACTTTTGGAAGTCTAAAAATTGTATTGTGAATAAATCATCTCAAGCTAGCTACTGTCCTGTGAACATATATCAATAATTGGTATATCATTTGTTGTGGTAAAATCATGACTTACTGCTAAAAAAAAGAGCCATCACAAGTATAATCGCTTTTAATAATGATCCATTATAGATTATATACGTCATCATTTGATACTTTTATTCATTTTTTTTATAAACTAGGATATGGGTTTTTATTTTTATGATTATAATAATATTTACATCATGGCACCAAAGGTACGTAGTTTAATAAACAGATGAAAAGAAATTGTTTCATCTTACAAGACTTTTTCTTTTTCACTACATTTCTCCTATTTTTCTTCTTGTCACCAAACATTATGTATACTATCACTGCTTCTTTATTATTTCATAGCTCAATTAGTTGTAAGCCACTAAAAAACGCATATATCGTAATAACAGATATACACCATAATATCATCGTGATTCTTTAATGAGAGTATATGAAAACAAATATATAAACCATACCAAAAAAAATACATAAAATAGTACTTTTTCATTATTGATCAATAGACTCAAGATGAATTTTATTGCTAACACGCTGTCTTCTTTTTCATTTTTTACTATATACTACTATGCCAAAAAAAAACGTTTTAGATATTTTGAAATAAAATCAGAATTGGACTTTACATGGGGAGGTACCTAGTTGACTATTACCATGTTTCAGGAATCAAATAATTTTAAACTTTCGGATATTCTAGGCCTTTCAGGGAAAATTGCTATTATCACAAGAAGCCATACCGAGATTGGGAAAATGTGTACAGGACGGCGAAAAAAAAAGTATGTTAGCACTACAATTACTATAAATAATGTTACTCACTTTTCAACATGATTCACACAACATTGAATATACTTGTAGTTATTGTACCTAGTCGAGATCAAGAAAGATGAAAATCTACTGTTACTGAAACTAAATCAATGACGGGCAATGACAAGGTTAAATATATTATGAAATTGGATTTAACGTTATTTGAATCAATTAAGACATCTTTAACTCAATATAAAGCATTGGATATTTTGATCAATAATTCTGGCGTTGTCCTGTATCCATATCATCTCAGCCAAGATGTTAAGTATATTCATTTATCAAACCCAAGGGGAGATAACTAATGTTAATAAATACTCTGTTTAATCTGCATAAACAATAAATATATAAGTATTGAAGTACATTTTGTCACGAATCATGTGAGGCATTACAATTTCACTATGTTACAATTGCCATTTATGATCCAATCAGATCAAAAACAACCTTGTCGTATTGTAAACGTCATATCAAAAGGGCACCTATACACATCCATTGCCACACATATGGTAAAAATAAATGATGGAAGTAATTATGGTGCATTTAACAACTACTGTTTTAGCAAGATAGGTGAATAACACGCTATTCATGCTATATTGTGTTACTTCCTAATTATATTGAATTATATATTATTCAAAAAGCAAAATAAGGAAGCGCCTATAGGAATTGATAGAATTGCTGCTCTATTGATATGTTGTTTTGGGTGATAATAAATATGTAACATTTTATTTACTCGTGAATTAACTGAACGATTGGAGAAGAAAGGAACCCATCATGTAAGTTGAAAAAATATTGGGTATAAAGTAGGATAAATGAGGTAAGAATGATTCATTGACTCATCATTTTCCAAATACACCATGACATCAGATATACGTCAATTATAACCATCTTGGGATGATTCATTATAATATTGCTAGACACATTATTACTAAACTACAAGACGGCCTATCTATCATCAAACTCCTAAGTTACTGTCTAATGACGATAGGCAAGGAGGGTCGCACGCGAACACGATTTGTATTTGGCCACGAGCACTGACGTTGAAAACAAAAACGTCAAGGGATAATTCTATGCAATTTATCATCATAATGATATCATGCTTTTTTTTTTTTGAATGAAAGGAAAATACTTAATGAATCATTATGATGCTCTTGGAAGAAGTAGTATACAGTGGGTCTTTCCTTTTTTTTCAATGTTAAATTATTATTCTTACGATATAATAACTAGGTTCCTTATGAAGTGTATGGTTACGTCAATGCTTATTCAAAATCCAAAAAGAAAGCAACCGACCTGTGGGATTTTACTGAAAAACTTTTAAAGAATAAAGTTCCTGATGCTTATCAAGGTGCTCCTATTTAACGGAGAATATAATGCCTGTATGATAATTTATCTACATTAAAAAAATAAACTTGTTTTTTTTTTCCTTCTTAACTTATGAAATTTCATACATCACATAGCAATATATTAATCTATGATTTGTTGGGAGATCCATGATTCAGAAATCATGCAACTTGAACAACAAAAACGAGATGTAGATAGAGTACATGATGCAGCATATGGGTTTACTAAATCCGGGAAAAAATAAATGCGGGATAAAAATTTCCAGTAGCTTCCTGCTAGTAATAAGTAAATAGTGGCAGCAGTTCCCACCCCCTCTTTCTACCTCCTTCTTTTACCAATCTGTACAAGCCCATTGAGCAGTTTTTTAAACTGTAAAATATTCTCTCCTTTCTGTATAACGTGGTGCCGTGTAACCTGTATGAATCTTTCAACCGATATAATAAATCAACCGGTATAATAGTAGATGACATTATGATTATTATTAGATACTACATGTATGTTATACAGATGTATCTATATGTAATTTTTTAGTAAAAGCATCTACTAGTATTATTTATCAATAAATGATACTTGATGTATTCATAAGCAAAGACATTCCTCTCCTTTTATTTATTGTTTATTAGAGTATTTGTTGGGTAAATCATGATAATAACAACAAACAAAGGAAAGTTTAATATTATTCTTCCCCTTGTCTCTCCCCACACACGACCTATAATGACCCGATCCAACACCATTATACGATAAATGATGAGCATCCTACATTGACAAAACAAGAAGCACAGGTAATAAGTGAATAATTAACTGAACAATAATGTATTAAAAGAAAAGTGAACCTTAATTTTTAGTATCACTATAAAAAAAAAAGTGATTATTGTAAAAACTGTTCATATAAAACGTATTATTAATCGACAAAAACAAGGGCAAAATTCTTATAATTTCGCGTCACCATAACACAACACTAACAATGAGCTAAATTAACAACGACAACCACGCGTAAAAAAAATCATTGTTGTTGGTTTTATCGTGTGTGTATCACAAAATGGAATTTACCATTTTTTCATTTTTGAACCGATGTTTCTTCTGCTTATCTTGGCAGCAATTTTAGAAATTTTCCAGGATAGAATGATGATAAGCGCCATTCTGCTATACTATTATTATAACTCTTCCTGTATAGAATAGATCTAATAATAAAAACAACAACTGAACCAAATAAACTGTCCGTTTTTGTTTCTTGCTCATGTCCAAGCAATATAAAATACGGAGACGAAAGAAAAAATATAAATTTCTTAAAGTCTTAAAATCCATTGGTTTGCATGCAGGGATCATCACATCAAAAGAAAAAAGGAATCGGCTTATTCTTTTTTTTATGTAATACTCTATAGAATATATAAGACGATAGAAGAAAGGAAGGAGAAGCTGGGGTTTATAAATATATCGTTTCGTTTGTACGTAATTATTATATGTATATGTATGAAGATGTGTCGTCAAACTAGAAGAATGAAAAAAAAATCTGTCGGTGAACTCCACGATTATGTACAAACCCACCACAACAACTTAACAACTAAAATTTTATATAATTCTAAAATGCATTTTCCTCCTTTCCCTTTTTTTTTTTTTTTTTCTAAAAAAACTTCTCAATGTCGATTTTTGTTATTTGTTATTAAGAATTGTGAGCGGACCGTTTTGTCCGAGCGTCTTTGTGTGTGTGTGTTTTTTTCTTCAGATAATATAATATAAATAGAAAAGCAACCATTGCAGTAAACTGGTATAAATGTTATTAATATTAGTTTTTGGTGGCCATAATGGATCTCATTTCACAAGATAAACTTGATATATAGGAGAAGAGGATCTAATGAAATTCTAGTATGGATATAAATAGGAACGAGTGCGTGCTGTGCGTCGAATCTACAAATATGGTAAATCCTGTCCAAGAAATGAAAATAGGGGCTAAAGAAATAGAGAAACGGAATACCGTTCCGATGTTAGTAAAAAAAAATCAATTTTATGATCAAGCTGAATGCTTGTATACATTCAAATTCTCACACATTGATTTAAATGACGCGATATACCTACAGGATCGTATGGATGATGTGTGTGAATCTATTTTATATCTATCAGTACAGTATATGAAAGAAAACCAAGAAGAAGAAAAACAGAGGTTGGATAATGTGCATGACGCATGCACATGTGCTTGTATATATGTATATATATATATATATATATATATCATGATTTTTAGTACGACTTAATAGTGATAAATGGGATAGAAATAACGTACAATGTTATGTTATTATATAATACTAATAAATTGAGTAATAAGATATGATATTCTCCCCTATTTAAACCCTGTTTTAAAATGTAGGAAAAATGCTTCACACAAATATAATAATAATAAAAAGAGGATCTGGAACATCTCAAATCGCCCGCATATTCACATCATTCTCTATCATATTGGATTTTGATGCTAATGCCATTTAACATTTGTGCTTCTCTCACCTCACTCCTTTCCTTTTCACACATCTCCTTTATATAACATGAGTAGCACACAATATATACACATATACACACATACACCATCAATGTACCCTCTTTCTTCTTTTATCCCACCCCCCATTCATAACTACCACGCTATCTATATTATGCTTGACAGTTTTTTGATGATCCCATGACCACCTTTAATAGAATATGGGAGGGGATCGTCAGTTGTATTTTTGACTTGTCCATTTTTTTTATATTAGTACTTTGCTATCAAAAGAAAAAAACAAATAAGATATGTAGTAGTCATTATTGACTAATATATAATGTATCATATTAAGTGGTAGGGTTCATATAGAAATATTATTATCTTAGACCAAAAAAAAAAAACTATTTTGGGGTATATATATATATATATATATATAAACACTGTACAGCTGCTTACAGTCAGCGCTATATAATACAATATGTATACAATTGTATTGAATTGACTATTAGCAACTGTATGTATATAATATAATATAATGTAATATATATAGATAATAGAATAATAATAATAATAAAACTGGTTGGAATGCACGTCAAAAAAAAACTGATTTTAGGGACTGTTTCTTCTTGATGAGTACTAAAACAACTTTAACTTCAATAATAGTACATGCACGCATCTCAACAAGCCTCTCGTCTTCGTCTTCTTCTTTTATTATTATTATTATTATTATTATTATTATTATTATCATGTTGCTCTCCCCCCCCAAATCCTCCTTATAAATTGACTTCTCCTCCTTATATGTGTGGTGTGTGTCTCCTCTCTCTCTCTCATTTCTATTTCTGTTTCTAACCTCCCCCAAAAGCATTACATATTAAATCAACGTTTCCGATTTGCTATCCTCCCTTATAGTGATATATGATTAGAATTTCCTAACCCGAGTAACTCTCCTTCTCCCTTTGACTGTCATTGGTCTTTCAACCCCCCAAATCCCAACAACACACACGCCAAAAATACGTTAAAGTGAATTGGGATGATCCCTATATAAACACCTCGATCATTTGTTGCTATTCAAAAAAAAAAACCTTCTTTTTCTCTTCTTTTCTTCACTTTTTTTTTCTTTTCTAATTTAAAAACCTTTTTTTTATATCTAAATAAATATATATATATATATATATAAACTACCATGGCTATTGGTAGCAAAAAATGCCTTGCTTCTGATATTAAGCTTGCCCCTCCTATTCAACAAGCTATCATTCTTTCAGAAAAACAATTGGAACAAAAAACATGGTTTACCATTCAAGTAATTCCTCAACAAACAGATATTCGTATTGTGAATGGTTCTCCTGTTGGTAAAAGAGCCACCGCCACTCGTCAACCTTATACCATCACTCGTCGATATGAAGATTTTAGTGAGTTTGCGCAACGATTACGTGAAGCCTTCCCAACTACCACACGTAGTCTTGCCAGTCGTGCTGGTTCACGTTTATTAAATAACCCATCTTCTGCATTGAACGATCATACCAATACACATCATACTAGCAACAGCAACAATAATGACAACAGTATTTCTATTCCAAAACTCAATCAGGGTAAACGATTAATGTTAAACAACAAAAAACGACGTTCAGAACTCGATAAATTTATGCAAGCCTTATTCCATTTGCCACCTTCTATTTCACAATCACTGGTTGTTTTGGAATTCTTTGGTTTACAAAAAGAAGATACTGAACATCACATCATGCAACAAGTGGTAGAAACATCAAGATTAGTTCAACGATCTCAATCTTCCATGACAACAACCTCTCAACGAAAACAATCAATACAATCAAAAAGTAAAAAATATCAAAAAAAGCAAGAAAAAGAAGAAAAAACTGCAGCACTTCGAAAATCGGTTTCTCATCCAGATTTACTGAATGATGCACCACCCCTCCCTTCGCCGCTTTTATTACCGTCTTATTCCACCATTCATCCATTGGATTCGCCAAGCTTTGTGGAACAACAACAACAAACAACAACAACAACAGGATCCACTTCACCACTTTGGCGACGTTTCCGAAATCGTACACGTGCCCCATCTACGGCTTCGCAACATGTACCACTTTTTCCCTTATCATCGCCTCAACCCGAACCCACTGTATCGACTTCAAGTCTTACTTCATTATGCAGTCAAGCCGCTAGCATGATTATGCCATGGACTTCATCGGGTCGTACACAACAAGCCCCACCCCCTTCCATGATGCATCATCAACAATATCATCCACAACAAGGTCGACGAGGTTCACCCATGATGTCTCCTACTTCACCTTCATTGATGGCTCAACCTCGTCCTTCCTTGTCCACACCTACTGGTGGTCGACCCACCATGGAAGGCACTGCAAGACGACAACCACGCAAGAAATTATCTGCACCTTGTGCATCTACCACAAGTAATACTGCATATTACCCGCCACCACCTGTGCCTCGTCACCATCAACCCTATCATCCATTGGTCAATAGCAGCAGTATTATTAGTAGCAGCTCCACGAGTTCCAGTTGTTACAGCCATGAAAGTCAAAGCACATGTGCTACCAGTATTGCACCTAGTCCAACCACCTCCCCCACTTTACGTTTGATCAAGATTAAAGTGATTTATGATGTGGATAATATTATTGTAATTCAAGTCCCACGTTCCATTACATTGACCGATTTACGTGCTCGTATTGCTCAAAAGTTCAGTGATCCTTCCATTTCTTTACCCAAGGATTTCATCTTGTTATTCAATGATACGCGATCTTCTGCTTCTTCCAATACAAGTGCCGCTTCTTCTTTTTCCGTCGATAGTACTAGTGGTACTGCTACTCTGATTGCCAAAGAACAAGATTTGACCACAGCGATGGGTTCTACTTGGGTTCGTCATGAAAAAGTAACACTTCGTTGTGTTGCTTAAATCCAACTCTTCTTTCTTTATTATTATTATTATTATTATTCAAAATAACCCTTACCTTTCATTTCTTATTATTTATCCCCCCCAAATTAAATTATGTATATAAATATATATCCACACTCGCTCACGTTCACATCCACATACTTTTTTTTTCACAATCATCAAAAAATGAGCGACTTTTTTTTAGTCACTCCCCCCAAACCTTTCATTTATTTGTACATAGTTTTTCTTATTTTTTACATATACACAAAATGTCTTGTCCCCTTCCCACTCCTTATTTTTTATATGTCCACAGAAACCACACCAATTGCACAAAAAAAAACCTTTTTTTTTATATGTATATTACATACAGTGATTGATTCGGTATGAACAGAAACATGTCACTCCTTTTGTTTCTTGATTATCAAAAAATACCCTTATCACCTCACTTTATATAATAGATATATAACTTGTTTATAGTTATTTTTTTTGTATGTATTGTATAAAATTTAATCTTTTTTTTTCTTGAAGGAAGGAAAAAAAATAACATATTTAACGATTTTCTTAAATAAATTTCATCACAACCTCATTATCATCTATATATCATATATATTATTACTCTTTTATATCATATCATAAAAAAAAAACAGTGTGCTTATTATGTAAAATGTGTGTGTGTTATGCCAAGGAATGTGGTATGTTGTTTGTTGTTTATTATTGTTGTTGAATTATATGATTATTTTTTTTTAAAAAAAAAACTCTAACCACACACATACATATTACACGCTCAAACCAACAAACAAAATGAGAGGAGTGATCTTCCCTTATTATTTGAACAACAATGAATCTTATTATGCACTGACCACTACCTAACCACTGTTACTATTCTGACGCTGAATCAACAAAAAAAACCTGTTTTAAGTAAAAAATATATAGAGGAGGAGATCAACCTTACATTAGTGCAATTGTTTTATTTATTTGTTTGTTGTTGTTGTTGTTATTATTATTATTACAACGATGTTAGGATAATGATGATGATTGTCCTGGGAAATCCAACATAGAACAACATTCTGATCAAAATGTTGCAAGTGTCTCCCCGAAATTTACATGCATTTTCGTTTTTTTAACCTATTTTATTTTAATTTTTTTTTGGGGGGGGGAGAGGAAGAAGAATATCTTTTTTTTACTTATTTATTCATTAATTGTAAAGTGATGATGATAAACTCACCTCATTCCACTCTTGTCAATAATGCATACTTGTCATTTATTTCTCCAATAAACGAATCATGTCCTTTATTTTGTTTTTATTATTAAAAAAATAGTTGTATAATGCTATGTAGTTGTATTGAGTAATATATAATATATAAGGAAGAGATCACCATGAGGGATCATCTTTATTATGAGTGATATTGATCTCCCCTTGGGAAAAATTACAACAATGAAAACCGGTACTTTTACAGTAGCATAAATGAATGGAACCCTTATTATTGACGCGTTGAGTGAGGCATAGATCTAGATTCTAATCGATCATATGATGTATCGTCTTTGCGTGTTTCCTGAATAATAAAAAGAAAAAGGAGCAAATCAATCATTATTTCGAGCGGTTGATGAATTCCTTTGCATCAATGAGTAAACAACACATTATTGTTGTTGCTGCATCATGACATGTTAGTAATGATCTGAGTGCAATCCTATATTCATTTAGAATCATAAACGTTTATTATTATGAGCTGATTGTCAAGATCTTCTTTTGAATAGAACTCATTAGGAGGAGTTCAAATCTCGGATTAGATATTTCTTGGTAATACAATTAGGGGGGAGGGAAGTATTAGCATCTTGCTAAACTTAGTATACTGTAGCTGCTGTATATATTAAAAAATCAGATTATTATTGTTGTCATAGTACATTAAAACAACCATGCTACTTGTCATGGTAACACCAATCCCACTTGTTGTTCTGGAATACTTGTTTAACAGAAAAATGCGTTCTGTGCACGGTGATTTGATCATGCCCGAATATTTGGTTTATTTGGTTGGGGGGGGGAGATGAAGGCAGTATCCATCAATAAGGTATAGTAGCATTTCCTGAAAAAAAAAGACCTTTTCTATTACATATTAAGAAAGTATATTCGAAAATATCTAATGGCGTAGTATTGTTATATGAATATCTGTTTTAGTATCTAGTTCATGCGTAGCTTCTATTATGAATACATTTCTCCATTGGATTGGCTATATATGTTTCAGACCAACTATAGTACAATGCATAAACCATCAAGAATATGGACTTTGAAAAAATTAACAATAAAATTCTTTTTTTTTGTTTCGGTGGCTGTCTATATATACTACTGCTTTTTTTCTTTTACTTTTCAAATAAGCGATAAGAAACTATGGTGTGGGGAGGCAATGACAATGCGGTAGAAAAATGGGTCAAACAACTCACAGAAGACGATCCCAACTTGACGTCACTTCACATTCTCAGCATGCGTCGTCTTTCTCAAGACGATTTAAAATCCATCTTTAGTGCCTTGACGCATAACACGCATCTCAAAGTCCTCTATTGTTCGGGTCATGCCATTGAACAAGAAGCCATGGATCAGTTGAGCGAAGCATTGACATTGAATGATACATTGGAAACACTCAATATTGGCAACAGTGATCTTGGACAGTATGGCGATCTTTTACGTATTTTCGCAGAAGGACTCGCAGTCAATGAAGGCCTGTTGCATTTAGATTTCGAAAACAAAGGTATAGATGATACAGCATTGAGTGTGCTTGCCCCTGCTTTGATCAAAAACACCACTTTACGATCACTTAATTTGGCACGCAACGCGATCACACGCATTTTGGATGAACCTTCCTCGTTGGAACATATTCAGTCCTTGAACATGTCAGGAAACAAGATAGATGCAGAAGGTGCACGACATCTTGCGACGCGTCTCACACATTTAGAAGAATTGGATGTCTCTAATAATCCATTGATGGAAGGCGCCAGTGCAATGACCGCCGCTTTGGCCAACAATACCCGTCTTCAATCACTGAAAATGATGGGTGTGACGACATTAGACGAAGGAGAGGAACAAGAAGAAACAGGAGATGCCACACATGGTAATCCATTAATGCAACATTTGGCACAATCCCTCAAGACCAACACGACATTGAAACGTGTATGGTTGGATAGGAATGGTATTGAATCGCAAGCATTGGAAACCCTAAATCAATCCCTTGGACACTCTAGTGTGACAGAACTTCGATTACGAAATAACAAGGTGGATAATCAAGGCGCTACATGGTTAGCACAAACAACCCATGATGCTGGACGACGGATTCATTTAGATTTGGGTAGCAATGCGATTGGTTATGAAGGATTTGGTGCCTTGTTGGATACATCTTTTATTCATCATTTGGGTCTTTTCAATAACAAGATTAATGGATTGCCTGAATTATTACCAGAATTAAAGAAAAGTGGTGTGGAATCGTTGGATATTGGTTGTAATGAAATTACTTTGGATGATCTGGAAGCCATTGTTACTGTCCTTGTACAAGATGGTGTACCTCATCTTCGATTATTGGAAATGGGTGGTAATGCAAAGGAAGAAGAAATGGAAGTTTGGGAAGCAACGATTACTCGACTACAAGAAAAACGTGAGGCTTTGGAAGTCGCTTGGAAGCGGTTTATTCAAGAACAACAATAGTTATTACCTCTTACACATTTTAATACCTTTCATTCACCCTCTCATTCCCTTCTCCACCTCATTCAGTAAAAATGATTTGTTCCATTGTTTGCTATTATTATTATTATTATTTTCCCATTTGTATTTCTCTCACATGTATATAAATATAAAAAAACAATTCTTTTTATTTGTGTTTAATATAGACACACCTTACATCTTGCATCCAAATAGAAAAAATGCTTGATAAACAGAGGATACATGTTTGTTTGTCAGATCTTGACATATTCTATGTATCGCTACAAGTTTCGTATTCTCGAGAATATCAGATGGATACGTATAATGAATACGTAATAGTAATTAAATGAGAGAGAGGTTCAGGACTATCCTTATGTTGGTTATTAGTAACTGCCTTATTTTTTTTTTTAGCATGGATGCAGCGATACCAGTCTTTCTTTTTTGTTTGTTATCCAAATAAAGTATTCTTTTCTGATAAAGAATGGTGAAACAAAAGGTTGAAATAGAAAACGGACTATTTTTTTCGCTATCTTATCTTAAAACATTTTACATGCTTAAAACATTTTGAGTGTATAATAAAATGAGATTTTGGCGAAAAAAAAAAAGAAAAAAACTGGTCACTATGCAACACCAGGAACCCTTCACACCATGAACAAAATGGTGCTATATTTAAAATACATACATGTTTGATAAGAATAGAGTGGCCCTGGGCCGTATATATATCATAGGATTTATAATACACATTGGATATGTAAAGCCATGCATTTGATTTCACTGTTTACAATAAGATGTTTGACTCTCTTTTTATTACCATAACAAAGCAAACTGCTATATTCCCTTTCTTTATAAAACAAAAGGTGACATTCAATATATACCTATTTATTTACGAATTCCTAATTATTGCAATGTAATAATCCCCTATATACCACCCATTTTCTGTCTATTATATCATGTAACTCACTCTCTTCTTTTCTTTTCTTATCATCCGCTATCGTCCAAATAAAATAAATGGTCTTCCTCATGACATAAATTTTTTAAGTTTGGTAACCTGACTCATATTGTAACCACACGGCCACTTGGGGCCAACCACATTTTAATTATAAAGAGAAGAGCGAGAGAATGCAATTATTTCCTTGTTGGGATCATTTTCTGTAGACTGCATGGTCCCTGAAAGTTTGGTTGCACACAAGTCGGGGAGATGGTAACTTTTTTTTTTTTTTTTGCTTTGATATAAAAAGACGGCGTTTAGAATAATATTTTATCAACGAAGAGGTAGTAATACTATACTAAACAATACAATCATGAACATTTTCAACTTTCGTCTAAAAAGAACCTATCAAAGGATTATCAGTAATATTACCATACACGAAGTATGCTCGAACGTATAGCTATTTAAACTGATGTACTTTTTCTTTTATTTGAAGAATAAACGGTCGTTGATTTTTTTTTTTTTTTTTTTGCAAAGGTGTCAGGTAGTTTGGGTGATTTTGGAACACTTTTACCTATCATGATATCCCTTACCGTGAGTGGTCAAATTAATTTAACTAGTACACTTTGGTTTGGTGGAATTTGGAATATTTTATCTGGCCTTGGATTCCAGGTACCTATGTGCGTTCAACCAATGAAAGGTAAACATTTTTTCCCTTTGATGAATTACATATTTTAATCTCATTTTAATAACACATGGATGTAGCTATTGCTGCTACTGTACTATCCAGTAATATGTCGATTGAAGAAAATATGTCTGCTGGTTTAGGTAATGAAAAAGTGAAAGAACACACACACAAGAAGGAGTAGGGGTTTTTATTTATCATATATGATAATACTTTAAGAAATTAACATGATGAATTACGAGAATGCAGGTGTTGCAGCCGTTATCTTTTTCTTAGGTATCACACGTACCATCCACCTTGTCGGGTCATTTACGCCAGTGGCTGTAGTACGAGGTATACTCTACATATTTTACCAAACCACTTGTGTTCTTTGTATACCAATCAATTCCTGTTGATTTTTTTTCATCCTAGGTATTCAATTGGGTGCAGCAGCCTCCTTGATCAAAAAAGCGCACAGTCTTACATCCAGCCTAGATTGGAAAATTACAACTGACACCTGGTCTGATAATACAACTTGGCTTTTATTCTCATTTATTTTTGTCATGGGCTGTTATCGTACTCGCGTTCCTAGTGCTTTGATTTTGTTTATTATTGGTTTGATCTTTGCCTTGATCCGTATGTTTGGTACTGAACGTGATTCTCTTGGACTACCCTGGCCTGTGGCAGGCGGTCATTATCCCGACACGATTATCCGACCTACTCCAGAAGAGTTCCGTACTGGTTTTGGAAATGCTGGTGTTGGTCAAATTCCTTTGACTGCACTCAATTCAGTTATTGCTCTCAGTGCTCTTATTGATGATTTGTTTCCTGACCGTCATGCTGATACCGCTACCATTTCCATGAGTATAGGTGTCATGAATTTGATTGGTTGCTGGTTTGGATCAATGCCATTTTGGTAAGTTATTCTCTTTGATATTGGAAGGTATATCTATCTAAGCAAGATATAAAGTAAATCATGAAAAGGGTAAAGAAACTGATAATAAAAACAGCCATGGATCTGGTGGATTAGCAGGTCAATATCGTTTTGGAGCACGATCTGAAGTATCCGTCATCCTTCTTGGTATGGGGAAATTACTTCTTGGAATTATCTTTGGAAATTCTCTTGTTGGTCTATTACAAGTGTTCCCTAAATCGATCTTGGGTGTGATGCTTTTTATTTCCGGTGTGGAATTGGCTTCAGCTGCACGTTCTGTAAACAAGGGTGTCGAGGATGAAGACAGACAAAAGGAAAATTGGACGATCCTGTTGGTAACGATGGGTACTATTATTGCTTATTCCAATGTGGGAATTGGATTTGTATCTGGATTGATCACCGCTCTTCTTCTGGCGATCCAACGACTTGGTTTCTATGCATGGTATATTTGTTTTATTCAAGGCATTAAGGATATACCTTCCAAATGGAAACAACAGGATGTTTTTATATATAAACAATATCCATCTGTCACGGTCAAGTCATATTATTCAGATTCAGAAAATTCTGAAAGACAACAACCCGATGAACTATTTGATGTAGACCCTTCACATCGTCCATTAAAACGAGTATCAACATCCAATAGTTATGGTAGCATCTCAGATACAACGACAGCTACTCTTTCTAATCATCGCCATCACCATCTCCATTAAAAAATTATTTACCTCTATTCTTGCCAATTTTCTTATTGGTTGGGTAAACTATAGAATAAGTGTGTGTGTTTAGTAGAGATTTAAAATTGATTTTCAATCATCCTCATCCGTTCGCCTTTTTTATTTTTTGTTTTATATATGCAAATAATATATATATATATATATATATATATACAATCCATTGATGCAAAAGATAAAACCAGTATGAAAAATATATAATAGTTGAGTACTTACTTTTTCATGTTCCCTTCCCATCCCCCTCCCAGAATAGTGCTATTATGGAATGCCATGTTTTTCTCCATGTACTACAATGAATTCAAATGTTTTGTTTTCTACTCTTAAGATACTCTACTAAATAGTCGTTGTGAAACACTCTCGGGTTTATTTGTTTGTTAATCCAAAATGGAAATATAGATAAGAAATGTTAAGATAAGCTAATGTTCATAGAACTTATTCTGCTTCGGGCTACATCTCCCCGTCAATTATATTACAGCAATAGACAAGTTATATATGGCAATTTGTTTTATCCTTTCTCGATCAGTATTTATCATATGCATATTTCGATACGACACCATATTTATCTACGGTAGGGGTGATCTTGTTGATAAACTGATTACAATATATATATTCAATTCCATCTCTTTGTATAATAATTATACTGGTTCATTTTATTTTCTTATCCAGCGGTATTAACACAAATATTTATGTTGTTCGAGCATTATATGTAAAAATATGAAATATTGTAGTTCATCAAAGTCCATCAATAATAATGGCGGCATTCTGCTTTACATATAAATTATAATATTCTAGAAACTGTGCAACTTTACCCAAAAGAATAGCTGATCACCAAGCCCAATTTAGCCGTTCTTATCTCTAATTTTTTCAATACAACGAATGGGCCGCCTTGACACCACCACCATCATGATCGGGGTCAAGTCAATTGCGAAACGTTTTTTTTTTCTTGATTACATATGCTTTCAAAACAACATTCTATAGCAAGGCCTGTATTATACATGACTGTCTTTTTATAATTGTACTACTTTGATTTGTTTGTTATCCAAATGAAGTATATGCAAGTCTTGAGATAAGCTGGAAAAAGAGGTAGATAGGCGGAGGTTTTTACGTTGCTGATCCTTATCTGTTATAATTCATTAAGCATATATAGAGTAGAGTGTATTCTATTATCCATTACTTAGTGAAACGCAAAATTATTTATCAGATAATAATAATAATAATGATGATGGTGAACTTGAATGTGCGGATCTAAACTTGTTTCGTTCTCATATTAATTGAAAATGCTTTTAAACTATACTTGTGGGTAATTGAACAAAATAAATAGCACTACAATATAAACAAGTGAGAAGCAATTACTATTTTAACGATAATGTACAAGTGGTTTTATATTTATATTTAATGCATAAATGTATTTTGATATAGATATTTGATACTTTTAGAAGAAACAATATGGATAAGCACCATTGTAGTTATGGCAACAAATAAGAGTACAGCCTGATGTTGAATGAATTGAGCAAGTTTCTTTCTCATGAAAGGGGAATTTGTGCTCATAGATCAAAAAGTTATGTATTATAATTACTCCTTTCAATGAACAGAAAATAGCCTTCCCGCTATCATTAAGATTGGTCCGCTTTTTTAAAATTATTAAAAAAAAGCTCAAATAATATATAATACGGAATCACGATAATACATGTTACGCTGGTCTATATATCGTGTAGCAACACATGATGAAAGAGAATATATTTCCTTGTTTAGATTTTTTTTTTACAGAGGTATCTTCGAGATGGTGTTGTACAGGCAAAGAGGTTGCATTTAGATGTTGTTTTGAACAAAAGAGATCGATCCGTTAACATATCAGTTGTTTTTTACTCTGCCGCGGTTCCCGAATTGGGTAACACAGAATCGGGAAAAAAATAGTCATGGTCATGCTTGTTTCGTGACCAGTATAAATAGAGGCAAATTCAAACGCGTTTGGAGATTTTTAAGCAGTAAACAAATACTTTTATTTACTGTAATTTTCAACCATGCAATTAATGGACCATATTAAAACCCGTTCTAAAAATTCATACCAACGCATTAAACAAAATTTGACTTTACATGAGGTAATATTATAATAACCTTGTCGCTCTGTCAATTATAATATACTAAAAGTACTAATACAACAAGATATATGATTGTTTAATAGGTATCAGGAAGTTTAGGTGATTTAGGTACACTTTTGCCTATCATGATTTCACTTGCTGTCTCGGGCCAAATCAATTTAACTAGTACGCTTTGGTTTGGAGGTATCTGGAATATTGTTTCTGGTCTATTATTTCAAGTTCCCATGTGTGTACAACCAATGAAAGGTAAATCTATTATTACGCCACCTTGCGTCATCTGATGAAAAAGGAATCTAATTTTTTGCAAAATCGCGTTAGCCATTGCTGCTACTATATTGTCGAGTGATATGACGATTGAACAAAATATGTCTGCTGGTTTAGGTATGTTTTTACTTTCTACATTTTTTTTTCATGGTGTGGGAAAAATAATAAGATTAAGCCATGTGCGTACAATCTTGTCACACAAATAAAACAAGAATCAGCATAAAAAACTTACGTTTTGGTTATTTTATTGGACAGGTGTTGCTGCTATCATCTTTTTCTTGGGTGCCACACGAACAATTCATCTTGTTGGATCCTATACACCTGTTGCTGTCATTCGAGGTATAAAAGTTATTATAAAAAAACTTGCATTGGTGATCCGTATCCCATCGTTATTGATATATTTATATAAAACAAAAATAGGTATTCAATTGGGTGCTGCTTGTTCATTGATTAAAAAAGCGCACGATCTCGTAAAGGGTCTACCATGGGTAATTACTTCCGATAATTGGTCTGACAATAACACTTGGGTACTATTGTCATTTATCTTTGTCATGATTTGTTATCGTACTCGCGTTCCTAGTGCTTTGATTTTGTTTATTATTGGTTTGATCTTTGCCTTGATCCGTATGTTTGGTACTGAACGTGATTCTCTTGGACTACCCTGGCCTGTGGCAGGCGGTCATTATCCCGACACGATTATCCGACCTACTCCAGAAGAGTTCCGTACTGGTTTTGGAAATGCTGGTGTTGGTCAAATTCCTTTGACTGCACTCAATTCAGTTATTGCTCTCAGTGCTCTTATTGATGATTTGTTTCCTGACCGTCATGCTGATACTGCCTCCATTTCAATGAGTGTTGGTGCTATGAATTTGATTGGTTGTTGGTTTGGTTCTATGCCTTTCTGGTATGTTTATTATTTTTAATGATTGGGAAAAAAAATGGATGTGGATATGAAGATATACTCTGACACATTTTGGGATGTTATATATATAGTCATGGCTCGGGTGGATTAGCAGGTCAATATCGTTTTGGTGCACGATCCGAAGTATCCATTATCATCCTTGGTTTATGTAAACTTCTTCTTGGTATTATTTTTGGAAGTTCACTTGTAGGCTTACTTCAAGTATTCCCCAATTCCATCTTGGGTGTGATGCTTTTCATTTCTGGTATCGAGCTTGCTTCCGCTGCTCGTGCTGTCAACAATGGTGTGACGGATGAAGCTAAGCAAAAGGAAAATTGGACCATTATGTTGGTGACCATGGGTGTAATTATTGCTTATTCCAATGATGGTGTTGGTTTCCTTTCTGGATTAGTGGCTGCTCTTATTTTGGCTGTCCAACGACTTGGTATTCGTGCATGGTTCAAGTCCTTTTTTGCAGGTATTCGTGAAATGCCATCCAAATGGAAACATCAAGAAGCATTCCAATACAATAAACCTACTGATGTCTCGTCTGATTTTAAGGCACCTATGAATGGCAATGGTCCACATGAAGTGGTAGTGGATCCTGAACGTGGACCCAAAGAAATATATACTCCCAAACCTACTACTCGACACTAATCGTAGCCAACATATTTATGTTACATTTTTCTTCATTTTTTCATATTACTACTTTATATTACATTCCCCTTTCATTTATTCCTACATATACAGCAGTAAATATTGATTCATATTTCTGGTTGCTTATACTATGTACATTCATATAATTTTTTTTTATCTTTATATCTATAATTATATATACTTTATATGCTATTGATAATAAAAGTCCAATTTTTATTTTATATATTTTCCATCAAAAAATACCATGTATCGAAAAAGATGGTTTTTGTTTGTTTCTTTTCATTATCTATTATTATTATTATTATCACTATGTATTATAAAGCAAAGGAGAAAATAGCTTCCATTTCCTCAATTGTTCTTGGTAAAATTCTATCTGGGTTTTCATATTCATTCACTGGATCCTCCACTGCAATATGTATCCGTCTATAAGCGTCTAATAACATACGAATGGCATTATCCTGAACTTGATGATAATGTTCAGAGCTCGTTAATTTTCTTAGTTCAGGAGAGGCACCAGCACTAATTGTGATCAAGAAAGAATCAAGATTGGCCAATGTCGTTGTTAGAGACTGGGTATCCATATTGGGTACTTTAGATAAAGGTGTCTAAAGGAATAAATTAAAAAAAATATCCATGAGTATATAACAGGAAGTTTATTATGAATTCGGAAATCTGTCGATAAAATTAAATCACCCACTTCAGAATCTTTGGTCGATACTGCATTATCAATCTCTGATAATCCGGATTGCTTCAATAAGTCATTGTACTATATTATCATGTGGAATATAAATTAGATATGTGCAAATGAATATTTTTGAGAAAAAGCATTATGAGTTCTTTTTACCTGTTCAGTAGCCAATTCTTGTAAAAGATGGTTTGTTCGTTCTGATAAATTCTCTCGTTTTTTCTCAGTAAATGAATAGGATACAATGGCTGACTGTTATTTTTTTTTACAAAAAGATGATTAGTATTTTTTTTCACTCTCCAATACAATAGTAGTAAGTTAAATTGATCAAAAGATGCTTACCTCGATATGCTGTATGCAGTTCACAACATACACATCACGTTCTACACTTGGGAATTTTTGCACTGAAATCTCACACATTTGTACAAGTGGATCCACTATTGCATCCAAGGTCTCACCAAAATTGAATGCTGGTAAACATTCTGCTTCTCCACTTGCTATTAAATAAGAAGAGTCATAGGATGAAACAATCTCTTTCTATAATTTCAAGGATCGTGTATTAATATACAGGGTAAGTTTAAATAATATGAGAGTAAAACTTACGAGTTGTAAGGTCATTTCGCGTACAACAGGGGAGATCGTCAATTCTCTGGTTGGGGGCTGAAAAAGAAAATTATAGATTTAGTAACACTGGATTCAATGTTATTTGGATGTTTCAGATAATAGTTGAATAGAATAATATATTACATCTGCAGATTGGAGGAGTCGATCAGCTTGTGCATTTAGAGTTTTGAAAAAGTATTTGTATGCCATATCAGTGATACTATGGGATGGATAGCATGGTTTAGTTCAACATGGAGAGATAAAAACAAACGTTTTATAGATCTAGTAAATGCAACTAATCCACTTACTCGTGAAGTACTTTTGCAAGTCCAGCACTTTTGCGTAATAATTTTCCCACAGTAACGGAATAGAATTGAATCAAGTTGGCAACGCGATACGACGTAATTGCACCCGGCTGTAATACAAGTACTTGTTCCATACGAGACTAATTTTATCCATATCCACATTAAATATCCCTTTTGTTTTTTTTAAAAAAAAATACTTATCCGCCTTTTTCTCTCTCATTTGGTTTATACCTTAAGTGGTCTACATGTTCCTTCCATTGCATAATCTAGTAATTCATCAATAGCATCACTGATATGAATGATGGATTGTGATCCATCCCCTTCTACTTCTTTACCACTGTTGGGTTTACCATCATCACTATTTCTAGAATTTTCTGTGAAAAAAGAAAAGAATGATACATTGTTACCAAATAAGCTACCGTAAACATTAGAAAATAACGTTAAAAGGTTACCTCTTTTACGCGCACCAGGCGCACTATGGAATAAGCTTTCCAACATTTCCTTTTCACTTGCACATGCTTGATGAATCCAAGCAAGCATATCGCCAATGTATCGCAACGAATCATGAGCTTGAAGTTCGATAGGTCGTGGTGTACCACCAGGTCCACCTCGTGTTAATGCATTCATAAATGCTCGACCTACTGCCTCTCTTCTTGCAACCGCAAGATCATCTAAAATAGTTCTATAGAAAAAAAAAAAAGGTAGAAAAATTACTTCACTTTGTGTTCTAGGCCCGATCACACACATCCAATTCATCCTAGACTTACTGGAATAATACCGGTCTATGTCTTAATGCATGTAAAGCTTTTGTCATTAAAGTACTAACATCGATACTATCTCTTCCAAAGGATGCTCGACTTTCATATTGTGTCCATCGATATAATTTTTCATAGGCAGTTTCTTGATGTAATGCCATGGATTCCATAATCTGTAATCTATGCGATCATTCCCATCCAAAAAAAAGAACCATAATGTTCAGTTTTGTTATCTTTTCATATCAAACCAGTTGTTTCCTTATTTACCCAGCCTGTTGGTTTTGAGTCATAAGTAATACTCGACAATCACTATGGATTTGTTTGAGATGATCCAATGCAACAAAAAATTCGCCATCGATAGGAACAGCTGAAGAGCATAATGTATTTATTTCTTGTTCACTCAATGTAAACTTTTCTAAAAACTTGTCAACAATCAAAAGTCGTGTGTCACATGCGGAACTAATGTAAAAAAAATTGAATAATGATAATAAGATCAAGAATTATACCATGATGATCGTTGCTCACGTCTCAAAAAAAAAAAATAGATTATTTTAAATACCTTCTATCCTGTATATTATGTGCTTGTTCAATCATTTCAGCTGTTTGATTACTTGCTTGATCCAATTTTTCTTTCATTTCTTGACATGATACACTCATCCCATCCACTTGACTTTCCAAGGTTTCTAGTTGCTTTACATTTTTAGGAAGATTATTAGTCTCTTTTTTTCTCCCCTTCTTTAGGAAAGACAAGCAAATTGCCATTCCAAATAACTTGTATGTATATACCTCGACGACACGGGAGAATCCTTCCAAAAACTTTTTATTTGCTGCAATTTCCTTCTTTTCAATAGTACCACGTAAATTACGTCGTAAGTCTGTTTCATCTAAACCGGGAATGTCGGATAATGCTGTAAGTGCTGCTTTTATTCGTGCATCATCGGAAACCGAGGAACCCAGGACTTTGTTTAGTTTTGTTGCCAATAGTTTGTTTGGTTTGTTGGATATTGAGAGTTGTGCTGTTGTTGGCTCTGGTAATCCATTGCTTGATTGTTCTAATTCAGTCATGGTCCTTTTACTTCCTGTGTGGAGACAAAAAGCTTTCCAGTAGCAATGAGTTATAAATTCAAAAAAGTTGTTACGCGCAGGACGCGGGCTCTAGATATTAGATAATGTCGGAGACACCAGTGTTTTTTTTAGGATATGGTCATGAAGGAACAGGAACACCAATCTAATTGACAGGTCTTTTTATTGATAAGTTTAAATAGTGATAGCTTTTATATATAGGATAATAATATTTTACATTGGTTCAATTAGTTATTATTTCTATATTGCTTGATGACTACTACTTTGAACGGATTACTACCATTTATCTCTGTGAGCACCTAACGAGAAATTAACGATATTTTTCAATTTTGATTATTACTGCTACTGATGGTTCCAAAAATGAGAGATGGTCCACTACACGTATTTTATAATATTTGCACGTTATATTAAATGATGTATATGTTATATCAACATGTAGCAGTTATACGTGTCGAAAGATAGATCTTTGAACCACCGTCTTAATAGTTGGAATATGAGATCAACTTTGCTTTGATTCTTCTTTCCATAAGGTTCTGTGCATTATCTATCAAGGTCGGAAGTAATGGAATTACGCGAAAATTCATGAACAACCGCGACAAAATAAAATTTGTGCAATTTCTTTGTCGCGTACCTTTTTTTTTCTCTTTTCCTTTTTTTTCTGCGCATATCGTACGCAGCTAATACAAATGACGTTAACACCTATAGTCATATTATCTTCATTAAAAAACTACACCCAATGTAACGATGAACTAGTGACAGAAATACGATCTACCGTATTAGAACCTTTTCAACCCGATTTATCACGTATTCAAGCAGGTCAACGCATCGCCAAACCCTCACGAACAGAATTTAAGGCCATGACGACGAAATTGGCTCCTTTGGCGATGCGGATTGTGAACCAAAGCATTGAATCATTACGTATATTGAAACAAAAAGATAAGAAAGAATCACCTGTGAATAGAACAACAGTACGCTGCTTGATTGACGCTGCATCGAGTTCTATATCTGCTCTGAAACATATGAGTGCCAGTACAACACTTAAACCGCTTGATATCGAAAAGACAATGTCAAATCTGATTTGTAAAATTGTTGATTTGGGAGAGGTACATATAATTTGGATAGGGTGTTTTTTTTTTACAGGTACAAGAGACTTACTTGCTAATATGTATGGGCTTTTATTCCCTGGTTCTAGTACACTCGTGCATTAGATGAATTGGTCAAATTGCGAACGAGTTTGGCACACAGCGTGAATATTACAACTGAAAACACACGAGTAACAACCACATCGACCACTTCAGTAATAACGGATATGACATCGATGAAACCGAAAGAACATTTATCAACAGGCTCTCCTCCCCGGCGTGGATTTCTTACAGAATCACCCAACAGGTTATCTGATACAGAAATGATGTTCCAAAGCCCTGTCGTCACACGTACCATTCCATCCACAGAATTACTACCAGCAAATTCACCATGGGAAGACAACATGTTACAAAAATATGGAGATCTCTTTACATTACCTCTTGATAAGACCATCAATGATACAACAACAGTTTTACTTATATTAGCTTATCAAATGAATACTATACGATCTTGGACTGACGTTGCGGAAGGCTCGTTACTGCGGGTAAATTGAAATTGTGAAATCAATAGAGCAATCTTTCTTTGTCTCTCTTGTTACTTACACATCCTTTATCTATTGATGCTTTTTTTTATTACCTTTATATATGAATAGCATATGCCTAAGTTAATGGATCGAGCAGGAAACTTTTTAGATTGGTGTCAACATTTGAAGACTTTGGATTCAGCCCTTGCACAAAAACAGTTCGGTGCTTTACATAGACAAATGTGCAAGGCAGCTTCCAAATCCCCTCTTACAGGTATTTGCGAGCTTTGTATATTTAGAGATTAGGAGGAAGGGAGCGAGTTGAAAACAAGGAAATTTAATGATATTATCATTTTAGATATAGGATCAACCAAATCATACGCTTTACAATTTATTGGCATGGTTGCTTTAAAACATACCAACACTGCACCCATCAAATCATTATGCAATCGAATGGTTCAAATTGGTGTTTCATACGAACGAACAGCAGGTCAATGTATGTGTAAAGAAACCTATCGAGATGAAATAAGTTTGTTCTAACCTAGATTTTTTATTTGCATTTGATTATAGGTGACTATCGATCTATCCAAAAGTACTGCGCAGAAATACTTGAAGATTTGACACCCAATATCAAGGATGTTGTGGAATTGGATGCTTATTTTGTACTATGTGAATATTATGCGTATATATCTCGAAAGGTAACCCATTTTTTCAATATCGAAACACCTTTTTTGGTTGGTTTATTCTTTACGTTGGTTAACACGTTCTAAAACAAAAAAAAAGGCAAAGAGTTATTCAGGTGCTTTTTATGCTTACAAACATATGATTCGCCCAATTCGAAGCCTTGTCAGTGATTCAAGTGATTGTACCTACTACCATGCTGCCTATGCAGCCACTGCCAAATTATCATTAGGATCTGTCCAACTTGACAAACTTGTATTAGCAAATACATGTATGCACTTTTTTTTTACTTCAATATTTACATACTTGTATATTTTATATTCATTAACTTAACGTACTTTTTTTTATTATATTGCATAGATACCGATATGACAACGACATTAACTGAAATTAATCGTTGCTTAAGTGTTGTACATTCTGCTGAAGAGAACTATAAGCAACCAAACGAGTTTACAGAGCAGGCATTAAACAGCCTTCTCAAGAGCATCACCATGTTTCGTCAGAGTTGTGCACGTTATTATGAATTCACAGAACGAAAATTAAAAAAGAAACAAGGGAGCAACACTTCTACACCAACTTCAACACCTAACGGTCGATCCTTATCAAAGGCAGACGAAATGGAATGGTATGAATGTATTCCTTCCATCATATCAGCACTCCAACATACGAGTGAAGTACTTCCCTCAACTATGCGAATCATGAAAAGAAAGGTATTTTCAGGATGAAGAGGGTTTTTTTTTGAATTAGAATGAAATGAGCAGTAAGTTTAAACAAAGTAAACAACTATATCTTTTATAGCCTTGGAGAGGAAAACCAAAGCAGATGGCATCTTTAAATGAAGTCATGTCTGCTTTTGTGGAAACGATGGTACTGGTTGCTCGTATGCGTTTTGATATTGATGATGAAGATTCTTATGACAATGTATATGAAGATCTATCGACTGCAGAGGACTTGTGCGTATTCAATGGATTCTCGAACGGTTATCGATGGATTTCTAATGCATATTACAAAGTGGGTGTTACAATGCATAATGCCGAAATGTTTGCCGCGGCTGTTTATCCATTACGCAAAGCCTGTTCGTTACTTGAGAAGGATGATTCTAGAGCATCAAATGATAGTGGAAGATTACAACTATGCAAACGTTATGAAGTATTAGGAACGTGCTGTCAAAAGGATAAACGATTTGAGGTAAGGCCTATAGATATAAATTGACATGTGCATTATTTTTTTCCTTTCGCATTAAATTGTTATATCTATTTTCTTCTTTGGTTTAGGATGCAATGAAAGCTTTCAAGCTTGCATTAAAGCGTCTCCCCTTATCTAGTATAGAATCATTTGTGAAAGAAGCTGATTCATTAGCCATTTATACTTTGATGAAAAGGCAGCCACTGATTCCCAAACTCATTGAACGATATCTCCGAGCCACAATCACGGACGAAAGTGATATTGAAATTTCTTTCGCAAGTGAAATAATGGATTTGCGTTTACTCGAGTCAAATCAAAAGAGTATTATTTACGAATGTGAACTTCGTGCTATGTATATGCTTTCACCTTCATTTGATTGTACTAGACATCAAAGTGCCATTTTACATACATTATTACGACATTATACATCAGAAATATACCCTATTAGACGCGCAAGGTAATTACTATATCCACTTTAAGAGTTTTGGAAATAAAATTGCAACACATATTTTTAACTAAAATAATATTGGGATCACCGTATACAGAGTACTCCTTGATAAGGTACGACATGAACTGAGCAAGAAAAAATCGAGAGTTACTGTGATGAAAACTGCCATTGGTTATGCTAGTGAAGCTGGAAAATTATTACAATCAGATGTATGTCTTTTTTGGATCAAGCATGGGTATACGTATTTACTTAATGTTGATAATATTATACTTATTCTTATATTTCCATTTTAGAGTTACGGTAATGATAGCAATCTTTTACAATACCGTCGTCATTATCTTGCGCTATCCTCTTCATGGGCAGGAATCTGCACAGCAGAACTTGACAAGGCATCACCCGAATACTTTTCCATGGCATTTCATCAATGGGGTGCTTTACTCAAGGATATTGGATCAATTTATTCAAGTAATACATTATAAATAATTGTTTTTTAATCGTTTTGTAATGGCATATATGTAGAACATAATACTAATAAGGTTATTTAAAGATAAAAGAACAGGGGATGATGATATTAAAGCCGTATATCATCAAATCGATGATGTTGATAAATTATATGATCATTTCCGTATGCTTACCGACTTTTTCTCTGTAAAACAACAGCCAGTACATCACATCAGCACACTCCGTCTTATGCTCAAACTGAATAATGGTTTACGTCGATCTTCAGATGATCAAATTTCTGGTAATTAAAAAGCGCTACTTTATACTAATTTCTTGAAAGAGTGAATCAAACTGATATACTAACTAAAGGAATCGGGTGTTGTATGTACAGCTTCCATTATTATCTCAACCAATATTGGTCGAATTTATAGTGAACTTGGTTTCTCGGGCAAAGCTGATATAGAGTTTTCATTAGCAGAAAAAGCAATTCGGCAAAAGCCTTGTACCGATGAAGCTGAGCTTTCTTATATTTTGTTTTATTCATCTCATCTTGCAAGAATGGGAGAACTGGATAAAAGGTAAATATTAAAGTTAACTCTTAAAGATTAATATTAGTCCATCATGGGAACATCAGCAAGTAACATTGGTTATTGATATCTTTTCGGTTACATATAGTAAAAAACGATTCAACACATCAAGGATTGTATGGGAATCATACTGTCAGGGAGATTCTAATAATGCATTGAGGAACGAACAGCGTCAAATGGCTCGTCGATTAACGATGGCTGATGCTCATTATACCCGTTCCATTCTGTTATCACAAGCGGTAGGATATCAGAAAAGAAAAAAAAAGGGAAGCACATAACATAATATCTAATATACTTTGATGCGTTATGCAGGATCCATCAGTTGACCAATCGATCCAAGACTGTACGACTGCACTCCGGATATTGAATTACTGCAGCCGAACGGTACAGCAAAATATGGCAGTCAAGTCAAGAAAATCATCACCAGCAGCAGATCCTTTTGCTGATAATTCGTCTGCAACCAATGTAGCAAAGGCCAAAGATGAATCAGCGATAGCATCTAGTATTTCTTTCCGAGAATCAGAATGGATAATTGCACAAGTAAGGTTTATTTTAACTTTGCAATAGCATGATGAACACCGTCTTATAATAAGCTAATGCACAATAAATGTTTTAATTTTTCAATAGAAAATGGCTGCTTGTCTTTTACAACTTTCTGAACTTCATTTAATCCGAGGCTCGTGGCGTGATGCACAATATTATCTCGAAAAAGGACACGAACTTGGTGAAAAACTTCATTCTCGAATTATGAAATTCAAGTTCTTGGTAGCCTTCAGTGATTTCCATTTACGGTGTGGTTCCCTTGATTCAAGTGCATCCAACTTAAAGGATGCCAAAGAAGTCCAACCTCTAGGTGAAATTTATATTCGAGAGGATGCAGAACTTAATATGGCTGCTGGTAATGTGGATGCAGATCAAGGTTGTTTAAGTGATGCAGTCAAATCCTATAATGCTGCCGAAGAGAACTTTAACAAAATGATTGACGCTGGATATATTGCAACGATTGAAGACTTGGTTCAAAGGTAAACTTGTTTGAATATAGCAAGGAAGGAGAGGGATCAAAATTCTAAATACTCTTTCTCTCTTTTATTCAATTATATTTAGGAATGAAGATCTAGTAAAGTTACGAAATTTGGTTCGTGAAAACAACAACAGAGGTACAGTTTTTATGGCAATTAATTAAGGTTTCATTTATTATTATTCTTACATTGCCATTAATATCAATAGATGCCGTTGAATATACATGTGATCTCTTACAAAATCTTCGTGGCACAAATACTATCTTTAAAGGTATACACAATTATCAAAAAAAAAAAAAGATGATGCAACTTCAAATTCTCATGTATATTTTTTTTGATTGTAGCAATGGCTTTGGCACGGGAAAAATCTATATCTGATGCCTTATCTATTCTTGAAGAATTGGAAAAATCGAATGTGATGACAAAGAATGAGGTATGGATAAGTTTATTATAAAATTAAAAAGGGGTATTTTAGGTTTCTTGGCTCATTCTGATTTTATAATTTATTTTTTTTTAGCTTGATTTACATGCAGCTATTGCACAACTGCAAAGCATGACAGTGTATTTGGATCTTCACGAACGCAAAAGTGGATTTTTGCCAGATGGAGAAGGTAATAACAATAATAATATGATAAATGATAAAATGTGATAGCATGGTACTGATATAGTTGAAATTTTTTTTTTCTCACCAGTCCAAGTTTTGCCATCATTTAAATTGAACCAAACTCGAGCCGCTGTGAAACGTGGTACCATTGGCCATGAACTTCGACATATCCAAAATAATCTAACTCATGCATTTGAACGAATCTTACGCACACACCGAGCCACTGCCGATCAATCAAGAATACAAATTGTTCGAGAATTATGCTTGTTGGCGGGCACCCTCATGTTTCCTCAGAATCATTTCACAGGTCGCGATAACATTAATGTTCGAAATTATGCTACTTTGAGTGCCTATTATCTCGGTATGTCATTGATAATTGACTTGGGAAAGAAAAATGAACCATTATTTCATATACAGATGTTTTTTTTTATTGATTTGGATAAATAGAGATGAGCAAAGGCTTGACTATCCGACGTGAAATGCAGCGATGCTTAAAGTCCAAACTTGAATCGCTTTCTGGCAAAAGACCTAGTGATAATGAAATCAACTGGCCAGAAAATATTGCAGATGATCATGATGATCCCATGGAAATTGATACGATGCATCCACCAAGCTTATATGGATCAGTAGAGAATCAACGTTGGTTACGAGGTCATCTGGAATATCTACGTGACGCTTATAATGAGGAACATGATTTGGATGACAGCGAGTTCCAAAAGAAATTTGTCGATATCATTCCACCTCATTGGACTGTATGTTCGATAACAATGAATCCAAACACTGATGAGATATGTATTGTTCGACTCCAAGCAGAAATAACACCTATTGTTGTTAAGCTTCCTTTGCATCGTTCAAGACGTCCTTCAACAGAACGAAAGAACATGGACTTTGTTAATGCAGTAGAAGAATTAAAGCAAATCATCAGCGAGAGTGATAAGACGATTAGCACTGCGAAATTTTACACTGAGAAATCTGCCGTCAATGAATGGTGGAAAAGACGTATGCAATTGGACCATCAATTAAAACGACTCTTAACCACTATGGAAAATGAATGGTTGGGAGGCTTCAAGGTAAGAATTATATTGTATATAAAACAAACCAAACGTATTTTAATGATTGATTTTTTTTTGTGTATATATAAAATGGTAGGGTTTACTTTGTGGAAATTATCATGAAGATCCTGAAGGTGTACAAAAGTTCCAGCGTAAACTTTGTCAATTGGTGTGTAGCTTTATTTATGGTCTACCTCCAAATAGTACCCGAGAAAAATCCCAAAAAACAATTGATATCAGTTTGGATATGTGTCGTGTGTTCTTGCGTCTTGGTGCTGACCCAAGTGAACGAGAACTTGATGATATTGTTTATTTCCTCTTATCTTGTTACGAAAGTCAAGATGTTAGTGTGGATTATTACAGAGCTGACATAGTTGAGGTAAAAAAAAGATATGTGGATAGTACTAAAAATATTTGTGAATAACTTCTGAGGGTTAATTTTGATAAGCTGATTTTTTTTGCTACATATTCATATAGTTAAAAAACCAGCTTAGAGGAGAAATCAATAGATATCATGAAGCTGCATCCGTCAAAGATATTGATACCATGGCACGAGAACAAGACAATCATGTTATTTTGATTCCTGACAACAATTTACATCAATTTCCATTAGAAAGTTTACCTATTATCCGTTCTCAATCCGTATCCAGAGTACCTTGCTTGTCTTTCTTACGCGACCGTATTTTACGAAACCGAGCATCTACTGGTGAAGATGGTGAGGATGGTATTTGGACTGAAGTATCGGTGAATAGTAAGAAAACATGTTATGTGCTTAATCCGAGTGGGGATCTCATGCATACACAAAATGAGTTCGAAGGTGCATTTAAAAAGTATGTCTCTATTCGATTTGTTTACTTTACCCTTTCTTTTCGGCATAAATTTACTAATTAGAAACATGAATTTTGTTTGTTGCAAAATAGTATGGATGGCTGGCAAGGATTAATTCATGAAAAACCAGCCGAACTCCGATGGCACAATATGTTGGAATCTCGAGACTTGTACATGTAAGGGAAAAGCTTGTGATTTTCCAAAATGAGAAAAAAAAGGGGGATAGAGAAGATCAGGTTGTTTTAATAATAATAATGATCAAATTTAATAATAATACCATATATATATATTGTAATATAAAGGTACTTTGGACATAGTGCAGGACAATCCATTATTCGAGGCCAAAATATTAAAAAACTGAAATATTGCCCCGTGGCAATACTGATGGGTTGCAGTAGTGGCACTCTTGTGGATAAGGGCGAATATGATGCAGATGGTTACGTTATGAACTTTTTGTTGGGTGGAAGGTAGTTTAATTATATCTTACAAGGGGAGGGGGAAGGTTTTGTTTATTAATCAATCATTCAATTAATCAAACCATCTGACTTTATGTAAATTTTCGAAATTAAATAGTCCAGCAGTGGTAGCCAATCTTTGGGATGTGACAGACAAGAGTATAGACCAACTTACTAGCAAGATGCTTAACACATGGGGCTTATTGAACCAAAACAGCAAGACAAAGACCTCTTCTTCAACATCATTAGTAGAAGCAGTATCTAGTTCGAGAGATGCATGTACATTACCTTATCTTATTGGAGCTGCACCCATCGTCTATGGTATACCAGTATACATCAAAAGATCATGACCATCAGCTTAATATCTATACTATGCACAATAACAAATTATAAATAAATAATAGCTTATTTACCATAATTGCTTTACTATTATTACTACCATTAATATCTATACAGCTGCTTATTATTATAAATGAAACATTACAATCACTTGGGTAACTGGGACCAGGGATAATTATTTTATATAAAATTCATTACCGACAGCCCCAAGTACCATTATAATGAGTAAATTATATTGCCATGTACCGTACGATCTCAAATATGATTGGTCAAACTTACAACTGTACCTTTTACGAACTTGAATAGTTCTGCTCGCTTTCTCTTTTTGTCTGTTGTCTTTTTTTTCTTCCTTCTCTTACTTATTTACTTTATTTTTTAACAAATGGATAAAACGGTGAATGTTTCTACTTCACCAGTGGATAGCAACGTATCACCTAAAGACCAAGAAGCACCTAAAGATATTGCAGGTGTTTATTCTAGACTTCAAGCTGTTATCGAAAAAAAGGGAAATGACCCAATGAACCCAGAAGCAAAGTTTGTTCCATTACCACCTTCACTTCCAATGTCACCTAGTTCCTCGTCACCAACACCATTACGCATTGCTCCCCCTACTACTACTGGAATGAAAATGTCAACACCTCGGTCATCGTCCTCCAGTGATTATAATAACAATGATAATATGAACGACACTACGAGAACAAAAGATAATGACGAAAAAAATGACGAAATAATACCATGCTCCTGTCAAAGCATATTAGCTTCAAAGGAATCGACCACTTGTTCTTTATGCCAACGAGAAATGCCCATCATGCAAGAATTACATAAAGAACGACAAATACACAAGGAAGAAATCAACCAACTTGAACAACGTGTCCAAGAAGAACAAACTCGAATCGCTCGACAACTTGAAGAAATCGAAGCTTTACAAGTCACTGTCAGTCAAGTAGAAAAGCGACTTGATATAAAAGAAGAAGAATTTAAAGCGCTTCAGAGTGATATGGAAATGTTAAATGATAAATATGTGGATGAAATCGAACGCGTTGCCGAGATACAACACTCCAAAGACATGGTTGAGAATGAATTAGAAGACTTATCCAGACGATTGTTTGAAGAAGCGAATGGGATGGTCGCAAACGAAAAGCGCGAAAAACATGAACTGGAGATTGCACAAAAACATTTGGAAAACAAGTTAAAGGAAACTCAGGAACGACTTGCTGCCGAACAAATGCAACTGAAAGAATTACGATTAAAAATGGAAGAAATGGCTCAAGAACAACTGCAACAACAACAACGACAATCTTTACCATCCACTGTATCGAGCACTAGAAACAGTTTAACTGCAGCGGATGCCGAATCTACTTTTAGTAACCAAACAGATCCAGAACATCGAGCAGTTCGAGATCTTGCTGGCATTTTACCTCCATCATCATCATCCATCTCGGTCACAGCAGCAACAGAGAATAATGTACTTCCATCACCTCCACTTTCTTCCATACCTAACACAGTCGATCAAATCTTATTAAATGAATTTGAGGAATTTGTTAAATACAGCGCGTCGATGCCCCTGAAAAAACTCCATACCATTTCCTTTCTGAAATATTGTCAGGCTGAAGATGTAGAACCATGTTTACGCTTTGGTGCTAACGCACGATTATCAGCCCGCAAGATTTCCGAAGCTATTGTGATGAATACATGCTTTATTGAAGAAACACCTCCAGGATTTGCTGAAGAACAAGCCCAACGACCTCCAGATATGCCATTACGGATATCATCTTCCAAAATACTTTTATGGGAACGCATCAACAATGGTGGAAACACTCAAAACTTTATTGGTGCTTGTCAAGCATGTGGACGACAGGATCATTATCCATTACCTTATCGATTTCGAACTTCTTATTTTGATGATTGGGCATGCATTGACCGATTCTGTCGTGATCGTCTTGTGGCAGTATGTGAGTTTTATGTTTTTATTCGCAATGTTCGACAAGGATATTACAGTAGTCGTAGTACCCTTGATCTTTATCAAGAAGCTATGCGATTACGTTTACAAATGTTTTATGCCCGGTATGAAGCATTTTTGGATATGAAATAGAAGAATGAAAGTGGAGTGAAATAGAGAACAAGGGAAAAGGGGAGGAAGGAAAAAAAACGTCATTGTTGTATAAAGTTTGTTTCTAAATTTAAGATCCACTTTTTTTTCTTATATAAAAATAGAATGGGTGCGTTACCATGGACCCTTCGTAACCTTGGAGTTAAAACTGATGAACTAGGTAAAGCTACAGCTGTACCACCACAAATTAGGATACCACCTTCCGTGAGTGAATCATCACCTTTACCACGTAGAACCCCTGTACCAAGTACAAGCTCTCCCACAATAAATGGTCGCAGGTTTGACCGAGTCAATCGCCCTACCAGTATGGATGGACACACATCATTACCATCACCATCTGATAATAAGACTACAGATATGACTATTACTTCTACTGCTACGAGTGCATCGACCACTTCAGCTGCCGCTGCTGTTGCTGCTACTGTTGTGATTTCTTGAAGATATTTCTTCTCCTTTTATATCTTTTTTTAACATCTTTACTATTACTTTTTACTATTATTACTTTTTTTACTATTATATGATTCCATCGTCACACATTTACATTACCACCGTTTTTTTTTTTTGACTCCTTTCTTTTTTTGACTTATTTTTAAATCATTTTCCTTTAGTTCCTAACCCATATTGTACGTACTTCCCTTTTATATTCTTCCTTATCATACGACTACACCAACGCTAATAACCATTAAAGCCGAAACTATGCCGTATTCTAACTATTTAAGCAAAAAAGAGAACTCATGATTGCGTAAAAAAACAAGTGACTTTTTATATAATATGATATATTCCGTATGCTTTCATTTATTTATTTTTGTAAAACAAGAGTAGGATTGAATATTATAGAGTGTGATTTTTCCAGCTATTTGAGAATCTCTGATAATAAGGACATACAAGAACCCAAGTAAGACGACCCAAACATATTGAGATGATTTACAGTATGATAAAGGGCATAAATATCCACCCGTTTTTCATACCCTGGTTGCTTGGGAATTTTTTCATGATATGCCTTGTAAAAATCAGAAACAAACCCACCAAACATTTTCATAATTCCCAAATCTGATTCATTGTGGCCCCAAAAGGGAGCTGGATCAATTATGACAGGATTTCCTTCATCATCAACGTTCCAGTTGCCGCTCCATAAATCACCATGTTGAAGACTCGGTTGTATCTTGTCAGGAATCATATCAAAGTACGTATCCAGTCTATCCAATAGTTCTTGAGCAGGTTTTGTCAACTGTGGATAACGTGGTATTGCCAAATCAAATTGGTAAGTTAATCGTCGACGCAAGAATTCTACCCAGTCAGAGCACCATGTGTTATCTTGAGGTGTGGAACCAATGGTATTGTTGCATTCAAATCCAAATTGTTTAGGTCCTGAAGCCAAATGCAAACTAGCCAGTTGTTCGCCAAGTTTACGTTGTACACTGGATGCTCCATATTTACTTCCAAGTGGAATATACTATATGGTATTGTGGTACTTGTCTTTTCAGCTATATCGATTGAAACACAAATATTCTATTTTCTTTGTATATTACCTCCATAGCTAAGTAGCCATAATGATTGTTATCCAAGGAACCGTACGCATAAGGTGTTGGAACTTTAATTGTCTTTGTATCAACCAAGGCCTTTAATCCTTTTACTTCGCTATTTTTTATTATTTTAGCAGGGAAATATAAAAAACACATTGCATGAAAGAATAATACAGGGCATATATCTATGTACCTTGCAAACATTTCGACAATCTCATCGATGGATTGTTTACGTGATGGTTGACATGTCTTTACAAAGATTCTTTTGCCAGCACTGCTGGTGCATAAATAAGCGTCACTTATACAACCACCACCAATATTCTTTACGTTTTCCAATACTTCGTCATGGGCGAACGTGTTTGCTTGTTGCAATTTCTCGGTTACTGAATGTTTAATTGCCTCAGGTATTGTCATGCTCTGTGTATTGTATATCAAAAAAATACCAGAATTCTGAGTAACGCGACTTGTAAAAATTATGTTTCAACATAATAATCCAATAATCTCTTGTTTCGAAATAATCAACCCATTCATAATATTATATATAAAAAGACCACTCTGACGTCCATAATATTTTTTACACCATTCCCATCATTTCTCTTGTATGCTAAAAGTGTGTATGTGTGTGTCAAGTCAAAAATAGATAAGATTTTTGTCTTTTTTTTATTTTTTTTTTCCAATCAGCTCCATGCAAATATAGAAAAAGAATATCTTAGAACTTCATGGCGTGGGGGAACTGACCCTTGGACAAACCAAAAGTGGAGCCCAAGTATTGACCAAGGAAAGGAGTCTTGGAGACGGCATCAACAATAGCCTTATCGACAGCCTTTTGGTCAGCAACCTTAGATTCGGGAAGGGCAGCCTTCTTTTGCTATTATTATAATTTTGTATAAACCATTAATTTTTTTCATTCGTAATTTCTCCCTTTCTGTTCATTATTTGCATAAATTCCAAATTTCTTACCTCAGCACCTTCAAGGAATTCCTTATCAGCCTTGCTGCCAGACTTGCCAAAGTAAGCATCGTTGAACTTGGCATCGATCTACAGTTATGACATTATCAATACTCTGTCATTCAAAATTTCCTCTCTTTTGAAAATAACCCCATCCATTAATAAATAAATATATATTTTTACCGAAACGCTGGAGATATCAATCTTGGTGGAGGTGGCAATGACATAAGCTTGGTTGACACGACGGAGAGGGACACCGTTCACCTTGTAAGGACCAGTGACAAGCAAGAGACCGCTCTCGAGTTGCTTCAAAACGACCACACGCTTACCGCGGAAACGGCCAGCCAACAAGATGACAACAGTACCAGGAGTGATAGAGGCACGGAGAGAAGCAGCCTTGGGGGACTTGCGGGAAGCCTTGGGCTGAGGAACATCTTCGGCAGGGTAGAAGCGAGCAGCCTTTTCGGCAGGAATGACACGCTTGCCACCGTTCTTGGCACCCTTGATGTCAACGGTCTTATCGGCCTTCTTGATGCTGGATTTAGGTGCGTGAGGCATGGTTTTGCTAATAAAACGTAAAATTGACGAATGTGTGCGAATGTGATATATTTTTGTGTGTGTGTTGGTTATAACAATTCTAATTCATTTCCAATGGTGCATTCAATTTTCCCATTTCCCTCTCCACTTTAGAATAATTATTTTCCATTTCTTCCAATTATTTTCTCTTCCTCTCTCTCGCTCATCCTCCAATTCTCGTTCCATCGACGAAATTCTCAAACAGTTTAATAGATAGATAGATCCTGTTGATGTTCAGTTGGATGGAAAATATGTTGTTGGGTTGAATCATTAATTTTTTATATAGTGTCTATATCGCTTTGAGATGGATGGTCGAGTGGATGGATGGATGGATGGATGGATATATTTAATATTGGATGGTTGAGATTCGTTTATAGTATTCGTTATGTTAATTCGTTCGTCGTCATCAATGTCGATATATTTCCATCCATCGAACATAGTATCTATCTTTCTACACTGCTGTTCATTTCGTCATCTTTCGTCCCCTTCATCCTGATATATATGATCTGTACCTTTAATATGGAAAAGAGGTCGTACTTCAAATGCGCTTTTCAGCCGGATACACTACGCCTCCTCCGTTGCGTTGCGCCGCGGTCACGTGATAAAATTCAATTTGTGAGCTCAGCGAATCAGAAGCCCGAATTTTGCCATCATTACTGTTGCCCTCCCAGGCGTATTTTTCTGATGATCCATTTATTGTTAAACTACAACATTGGTTTGCAAATATCGTATGAATGATTTATCCATGGTATACTCTGACAGGGAATAATTATTTTATAACTTTTGAAACATCTCTGTATGTCGGATAAAGTGTATTTTTTAAAAAGTCTTCCAATCTTACAAAACTGTACTTTAATATATCAATAACGTTATTCTTGATTAACTAAAATTCAATAACTACAGCATAGATGCCCTTGTTTTTTTATTTGTATCTGCGCTTGTTTATTTCATCGAACCAGAAAAAAAATAACATTGTACTACATCATCTGAATTACTTAATGGAGTAGTCTATCTGTAGAATGGAGAATTGAAAACGCTATTTCTTGTTGAATTGATCAAATTTCCATCTCATATTATAAAAGATGGTATATTATCAATAGCAATTACATGATATGAAAGACCTACTGATGCTTTAGCATCATCATCGCTACTATTTTATAAGGAATGAAGGAAACTCATATTTGCAGGAAATTCAAAACAAGGCAATAGGAGTGTGGGGTAATCAACAATCCAAAATCAAAACTCGGATATTCAATTTTACCTAATATTATAAACAAATTCAACTGTCTCATGTGAAATATACTTGAGTAAGCGATAATCCATTTGGAAAACCCCTTCCCACAGTATAATTCCTCTTTTCTTTTTTTGTCTCCTTCCGTTTTCAACGCCCCCCCCCTCCTCTCTCTCTCTCTCTCTCTTTTCTTTCGTTATTATTTCCACATGGCTCAATTAGCATCGGTTAAAGCACAATACCAAAAGGCTCTTCGCTTTTATTTATTAACCAAATACACAACCGCTGCAACAGCTTGTGTAAAAGCTATCACAAGACTCCCTAAACCTAATGCCATTGAAGAAACCGATGCATATACCAATGTGGATATTCAAGATCTCGAAGCTTTACGTTATTCCATTTGGACACTTTACCTTAACATTGCGACAACATTATTAACTCAACAAGATAACAACCTTACCCCTCATGTCACAAAGCTTTTTGGTCTTTCCCCAACCGCTGCCAAAAGTCATGATCAATTTGTTCATGAGATGTGGCAATTATTAAGTGAAGGTTATGCTGGCTCGGGCAATGTTGACCCAAGACTTGTTTCTTCATGGTAAGTTAAACTGATGCATGTAAAATAGTTTGGAAATGAACAAAAGAAAAAAAAAGGCTATGAATAGAATGGAAAACAATATGGGGAGTGATAAACAAAACGAACTTATCATTATAATCATAGTTTGGTGATGACATTGAAATTACAAGCTGTGAATGTTGGGCGACAAATTGTTGAACAGTGGTATGCAACCATGTCTGATGCTACTATGGATTACATTTCATCGATTGCGGGACAGGAGAGATCAGGATCTTTATCAAATGATGTTTATTATAATGGTTGTATGGAAGCTATTGATCTTTATGTGACTCGGATCTTACCTGGCATGAATGATTATGAGACAGCTGTATCATTTGTACAATATAATCCACTTATTTCTGATGAGAAGAAAGAGGTAAAGTAACAAAAAAAAAAAAGAGAATAATGTTTGTCGTTGGGATTATGTATTGGGTGTATAATGATGAATTACTAAATTTGGGCTAAAAACAAATAGTCATTACAACGATTTGTTCGTGAGAGTGAACAAAATGCATCAAGAGAAAGACAAAAGAGAATTGAACAACAAAAAAAGATTGAAGAATTGGCGAAGATTGCAGAAGAAGAAGAAAAGGCTCGATTACAAGAAGAGAAGGAACGAGCAGAAAAGGAATTGGCAAAAGCTGAAGAAATTCAAGCCAATGGTCACAACGACGAGGAGGAACTACCAGTAGATATTGAACCAAACCATATCCATTCTGAATCTATTCCTTCTTCATCTTCTTCCTCTTCTTTGGCTAATGGTGATACTGGTATCAACAATCATCAACGTCAATTAACAAGGAATTCGACTACCACAACATCATCTCGACGCAACTTTAATCTTGATCAAAGAAGTCCTGCCGCTTTAAAGGATTGGGTTCGTCAATTATTTGCTGCTGGCTCTGCTACTTCAGTTGCCACATTACTTATGGTGCTTGCATTAATTGGTTTATTGCGTGGATTCCGGGGGAAATGGTCTGAACCTTTAAAGATTGCATTGACAAAATTATGGCAAACAGTTCAAATGGGTACCAAGGTCACTTATTTGTAAAACCATCTTCTCCTCTTTTCTTTATTCCTTTTTCTTTTTTCGTTAGATTTATTTTATTATTCTCGTTTATTAGTTTTCAAACTATTATACCTTCAGAAAACAACAACAACCATTTTTTCTTTATCTCTTTATGTATAAAAAGCAAAATGTAGTAATTAAAAACTGAACCCTCCTCCCCCCCATCTATTCTTTTGTAAGTAATTTAGTATTCATCATCATTTATTATGTCAAGGAAATTGAAAATCACCAACAGTTTTCCTTTTTTCTATTCTTTTTTTTTATTGTAGGTGGCTCATTGCTATTGTTTTCAATTTTTATGTTTAAAAAAAAACAATATATTTTAATGATCCTGATTGCTTCGCTTATTATGTTTTTATAGTGTATGTTTATTATATATATATACAATGTATCTGTTTGTTTATATATTTATTTATATTTGTAACGTTGTAACAGTAGGCATATAGAATAAAGCATAGCAGAAAATCGCCTATTTTAAATGCAATTGCACTCGCACTCCCCTTATAATACATAACGGAAACCTGGATGCTATAATAAAAAGTAAAATATAATGTTAATGTACGCAGTAAACACCATATTTCTATTATTATTATATGTATAAAATGTTGCTTTTTTTTTCTACTACAAACCTTTTCGCCTAGCTCTGTTCTCTCACTTGCGATACGATATTCTTCTGCTGTCATATTATCACGTTTCTTGTTAATGCGGTAAAGTGTAAATTTCATTAATAAGGCTGAAACAACACATCCAGACATTAGTACCGCACAAGCAGTATGACCTTTTAAATACAACGGTGAATCACTTGCTCTGTAAACTTGGCCACTATATGGGTATTCATGCGAATGACGTTAATTGTTTGATAGTGTCATTATACAAATATAAACAGTAACAAAATAACAGTAATCATTCTTCTCTGCTAATTTCCTGGCCAAAATAATATAGCCCTATTTGTTGAAAAATAGCATATTATATATGTACCTGATTGCCCCACTTGTATTTCCAATGGAAGTGATTAATGCCACAGCGACGCTTCGACGAGTATGTCCTCCAAAGTTGTTTGAAAACCAACTTGTAAGTGCGGGAATTAATGAAAATGCGCCTGTTGTTCCGATTACTGCACCAATAAATTGTCCAACCACGCTGACACCTTGCAAGGTGATTAATAATATATAACCAATGACGGATAAGAATGCAGAACCAGCAAGATGGTAGCCACGTTCACCCTTCTTGTCAGCATGATATGAGTTGGCAATGCAGCATATGAAGGCTAGTATAATATAGATTAAAACGAATCAATTTTAAAAACAAAACTTAATATAATTTCACAAAATGGGCGACAACCATATAATAAGCTATCCATGTAGAAGAAAAGATTCTTTCTAGTTTTTTTTGTATACCATAAATACGAACCAAAAACATAAGGGATTGAAGAGAATGCTTGAGCATTGAGAGCAGTATATCCCATGCCATTGACAATACTAGGCATAAATAAACTGAAGGAATAGACGCTGATAGCACCACAAAGGTAAATGACAGAATAGGCATAAATTTTCCAATCAATAAATGTAGAACCCACTTGTTTCCAGGAGAAATGGGTATCCGAAGCAACACCAGCGTCTTTCCTATTACGCATGACAATAATTTCTCGTTCGCGTTCAGTTAAAACTAACCATATATATTAAAAAAGGTCAATTGTATCAATAATAGGACTGTATTTCTTTGCAAAAGTGAACATAGAGAATAAAAAATAACATGATAGCTAGTATGAACTTACATTTTGCATTTTCTGGGTAATCGGGTAATACGAAATAGGTAAGCACCCCAAGTAATAAGGTTGGGATTGCTTCAATAATAAAGATCCACTGCCATCCATGCAATCCACGCATACCATCCATGTGCATCAGTCCATACGCCTATTTATACATGATAAAAAAAAGCTATACGATGAATAAAGTATGTTTTTTTCTACAATGCATACTAGAAGCTTCTTTTCTCATGCCAAACCATACCAAAACACCTCCAAAGGCCTATAGAATGCGTTTGCACTGTTAGTATTTTATATAATAAGATGGTAGACGGCCATCTATCAAGTTATGTAATAAAATAAAAGCTCAAGTTACCCCTGCAAGTGACGAGCTTCCATAAAATAATGCAATTCGTAATGCTTGTTCTCTTCGAGTATACCAAACTGAAAGATAAAATAAAACACCCTATTTATAATGTTACACATCCCCGCCATCATCAAGAATGTTAATTAGTTGAGGTATTTACAATACAAAATTTGAATAACAAACTCCTGTTCATTCAATACTCTGTTCTCATTATTACCGGGTATAATCCAGCCTATGATAATAGAAATTGTTAACAATGCTAATGTCTTCTATTTGGATATGAAAAATAATAAGTACGCTTGTGTATAAATTACGTACCTCTGCAATTCCTAAAAATACGCGTGCAACAATCAGTTCTGGACCGTTTCGACAAGCACTCATAGCAGCCATCACTGCACCCCACACGATCATCTAATAATTAGTGTTATTTTTGGCTATAATTAATCTACATCATTTTTTATTATTTTGGTGATAGTCATATATAATAGTAAGATTACCATTCTTTTATGTTATGGGGAAACTTACAATGAGCGAAATCCAGATACGTGGACCGAGGATCTTCAACATCAAGTTGGATGGAACTTCGCACAAAACCTATAAATATTTCACACACCATGTTTTCAGTAAAAGAATTAACTGAGTAGTAACGACCATTGCTTTTTGCTATGTTGGGCAACGTAAGCCCAAAAACGTACATAACTGACAAAGAACATAGATAGAGCTAAATTGTACTCATTTTCTGTTATATCAATATCGTCCATGATACCTGCAACCTTTGCATGACCTAATAAGTATTTTATTTTATTTTTTTAAAAAGAAGACTTTTTAGACCATTGTAATATATAAAATCAAAAAGATTAACATATGTTCTAATAAATTGATGATAAATACCAATATTCACTCGATCCAGGTAAGAACACAAGTATAATAGGGCAATGTATGGAATAATTCTGAGATCCATCTTCCATAACACACGCTTAAGTTCTTTTTCATCCGGTTCAATAAAGCCATTTGAGATTCCATCCGAATCGCTATTTGCAAGAGCTACCTCTATGTTATCATCTTCAGTGTATTGAACTTGGGTTCCTTCGACTCCACCCTTCATTTTTTTGTCCATAGCATCAGTATCACCGCTACTACATTTTTCGTCAGTAGTAGTAGCAGTATTCTTATTTTGCCCTCGAAACCGTGAAAACATCACTCTTCGATAATAGGTAGCGTGTTAAAAAAAATAAAAAAAATAAAAACAGAGTGTAAAATTAAAAGGCACCATACGTATTAATTTATGAAAGACTTTAAATACAAAAACAAACATAAAAAATTTACACATACACATACACACAGTTGTGTAGTTTGGTGCGTTATAGACATGTCGTTGTGAGAGAAACTAACTCAAAATGTCTTTTTCGAGGTTCAAAGTTTCTATATCTATACGTCTTTTCTTTGACAGTTACCAAATAAAATTCACACGAATCCTGATTTAGTTATTATTTTTTCCTGGTGTACGTAGATTTACAGAAGGGAAAGAAAATCCTAGAATTACTTCATACGGGAATCCAAGATCGTAAATCATAAAGATAACATATTCCCATGGAGCGTCTGAAGTAACAACAAAAAAAAACTGCAACTGATTGGTGGTGGTAATACCGTATCTACATACAAATTTGTCATTTCTTCATTTATTACTTACCAACTGTATGTAAATACCATATTTTTTTGAAAAAAAAAACACACACAAAAATCTTACTATAGATATTGATATTATATAAAGATAGGTAAAACATACTGGCTTCATTGGAAAAGGATGACTACTCTTTCGCATAAATTAGTTGGTTTTGCGTTTTGCCAACACAACAACAATCTATAATATGTGTACTACCATAGATTACGACCCAGAATAGAAGATTACGTTTATCAATTATTAATTTCTGATTTATTCTCACACAGCAACAATTTACTCTTATACATTACTACGCTATTATGCACTAACCTTTGATCATTCGCAGGTTCCGATGGATTCCAAAGAAAAAGACATTTGAACGTTATTTTTTTTTTTTTACATATTATATCATTTATTGTCCGTGATATGTTGCTCTGTACGATGTGTGTGAGTGTCATTATGTAAGGTGCGAATTTAGATCCTTATAATAATTCTGATACATAAATTCGTAGTACTTCCATAGATTATAAACTAAATCAAAATCAACATAAACACTTGATTTCACGATAAAAGGAATTAAATTATCTAAGGCATATCATCTATTAAATGGGAAGAAAGATAATAATGTTGATCACAGCTTATTTTGATGTAAGACTTGCTTTTTTTTTTCTTAGGGATCAATGTATCATGGTTTGCAATAGAGGACCTCAATATCTCTAACATTTCATCATATTGTATAAAGTTATTACATGTTGTCATAGGGATGCGAAACTATAATTGAGAATGTTTCTCGTTGTTCTTTATTAAGAAAAAGTTGTTGCGTTGTGACCCATTATTCTTAACTATCCATGAAAAGGAACATTTACCTTCATGCTGTTGCTTACTCCTAAGACATGAACAATGGTGTGAATAGAGAAATCACCATAAGAATAGAAAAAAAAAAGGATATCAAATTCAAAAAAATAAGAATACTGCTGTCTAGATTGGCTATTACATTCTCCTGAACTTTATTCGATTGAACAAATAAATTTCTAAGCCGATGAGATCCTACTGAAGAACATTACAGATCAAAGTAGCATCATCTTAAGAAAAATGGTATATGCATAATTTTAATAATAGAGGTATCCATTCAGAAAACAAGAACGAATTTGAAGGAGTAAGAAAAGTAAATTTATTTTGTACAATGCACACATAACCTGCTTTTAAATTATTAGTATTACTACTACTATTATAATTATTATGCGTCATTACTGATATATACTTATTATAATAATAAATCTTAATAACAAAAAAAGAATGTAGTAGGAATGATATCTGATTCTATCATGATATAATAAATTAGAGTCAGTGTTGATCAAAAGCCACCTTCTCCGATACAAATAGGAGCTTTTTTCCTTCACACAGTTTTTGTATAAAACTTAGTATATTATTGTAAAAACATTGGATGATGATGAATGTGTGGCTATTCTTCTATGCGATGGTCTCCTTTTATAAATCTTAATCTGTCTGTCATTTATGGCTTAAAAGAATATTATAAACAAAGAAAATAAAAAGTTGTAGAACAGAGTCTAAATATTTCTTTTATTAGTTAATTACTAGGATCACTGGGCATATTATCCCTGATTCTATTCTTTCGCCACGAGTGGTATTATAAACGTAGTATGATGCTTCTTTTCCCCTGGGTTATATTTTCTTTTTTAAGAAACCGGCAGTAGTCTTTCGATAAGATAATGTCAAAATAAAATCCCCCGGCCCCTTGAATAATATATAACTTTCTTTTATTACTCAAGGTTAATATTCAGCCAACACCAATCGATCAACACTATAAAGAATATCAAATCCATGAGAAAAAGCATATTAGATTCTACACCTGTTTAGATTCAAATAAATAGAAGTATGTTTTTATTTTTCGAAATTCCAGTTATTTGAACCACCAAAAGTATAAAACAATGTTTCATTACCAATGATGGATTTCATCAAAATTAAATATGTAGAAAATTCATAGGTAAAAACGATAAGTTTTGAATCTATTATTGGATGAAAGCTGATATAGTATCATCATGGTTTTTCTACTCCTTACATATTATAACAACCCTGTGAGAAAGTTTTATTTTTATTACCATTGGCTGGGATCATTTGGGAAGGATCAATAAGAGGGGGAGGAGAAAGTCTTTTTTTTTGGTAAGCCTATCATCAGAAATAAATAACAGTGAGAAATAAAGAAATATCATATATATTACTACGTATACACTGAAAGCAAATTCAAGGAGTGATGATTTGAATATGGTAATAATAATGAGGAGGTTTTTACCTAGGGGGAGGGGCGTTTTTATTTGCATATATCTTACCTACAACTTTTTTTATCCCCATAGAAGATGACTATTGGAAAGAAGAAGAAAAGAGAATAATACTTTCTCCTCCCTGATATCCTTGCATACAGAAAAATGTACTTGGGGAAGAATAACTTTTGCTTTTTGATTTATGTAAGTAGTAGATAAAAAACTACACGAGAAAAGAAGAATTAGAAGGTGTAAATAATGTTTTTATTGTTGTTCATATTCTTGAATTCGTAAAGAAACCCTAGTTAGACAATGATGAAGTTCATAAAGCTGTCAAATTCGTTTCTTTAGAAACATGATATTTGCATAGAATCATCAAGCAAAAATGCTTATGGAACGAGAATGAGGCCAGATGACATTTCCTTTTTCAAACAAATTCATTTTACTTATTGGGATAAGATTGACATATAACCCACTGGTTGATAGTTTACCAAAGAAAACTCGTACTATTCATAATATGTACTACGAATTACCTTGCATTATCTTTTTTACATTGGTTTTCCTTAGGGTAAAATATGACTTAACACTCATATTTAATGATACTACTGATAATAATTGATCTAAAGTTGTTCTGTGTATATTTGTGTCAAAGTCCACGGAAAAGGAAACAATGCGGGTTAAAAAACACATACTATAAGATGATATATAGAATGTTTGTTTTCCACATACAATGAAAGAACAGTATACTATACCATAAATAATAATAACAAGGGTTAAAATCTGTGACGAAGGGGAAACAAGGGAGTTATAAGCACTGTAGTAATATGCGAAACGGGGCGCAAAGAAAAAAGTGTGTTTTTTTTTCTTTATACACCTCCCATTTTTCTTTTTCACATATCGCTTTGATCTCTCTCTCTACTTGATAGAATTCACCTTATGCTAACTGTTTCTCTTGTCTTTTTTTCAAATATCAAGGAGGGATTTCAAAGAAAAGGAAAAATAAAAAATAGAACGAGTCAGGGACGTGCTGTCATGTAATTCTTATAATAACAAAAACGACAACAAAAACTCTAAATCAATCATCAATCATTCAAAACATAAAAAGATGATATGGTCATTTGATCTAACTGCTAGTATCAAGTAAATGAAGCATAATTTGGTTCAATGGTTTACAAAAACAATATAGTTTCAAACTCTATTTACTCATTGTAAGCAACATTATACAAAGAAAAAAGGTAAGCACCTATTGATGCCTATCTATACCATTTTCTCCTTCCCCTCCTCCTGCTTGCTGCGAGGAGTTAGTTATATAAATATACCTGAATAGTGTGTTCAGGATTATTTTTATTGCTTCTTAATTAAATTCTATATATATTACTAGCAGCACCTCTTTTCATTATATATATAACAACGAACAACAATAAAAAGTATTACAACAACAATGACGCTATCTTCGGTTCAACAAGACCGACCTATTCTCATGTACGATATATCTCCCTCCGTGGATGGGATTGTGGCAAGCGATTTAGAAAATCAAAACCCCGAAAACGACCATCCTTTTAACGGTCAGGATCCTCATAATCCACATCATAATACCAATGGTCAAGCCGATCCAGTGTTACCCTCTCAACTACCTTCCAGTTATACAACGCAAGAAAATGGCAATGGTGCTGAAGTGGTTTATATTGTCATTGGTATTGTAGCTAGTCTAGGTGTCATTGCTGCGATTGGTATCTTTTGTGCATGCCGAAAACGAAAGAAAGAAAACAAAAAAGAAACCATGGCCAATGCTTATTTAGAATTTAGTCAATCTCAAGCATCCACTGGATTTGGTCGTAACAAGAGTCAAAATCCAACAAAAACAAATGAAGAAAGTTATTATTATTAAGTATTAATACACTTTTGTTTTTTCTTTCTCACATTCCCACCACCTCCATTCATTCTTCATGTTGTCTAGATTATTCCATACGTATTCTTTTTTTTTATTGGTTATCGTAGTCTATGCCTAATTTTATTTTAGTACTACTGGCATCATACACCGTCGTACTATTGCTGCTTTACACCTAATTATTTTCTATTATTTTATAATTATATGACTATACCGTATTTTAATTACTTTTTGTTCTTTGGCTTTTAAAAAAAGGACATACTGTTCAATATATAAATATATATCTGCAACCCCTTTTACAACAAATAATAACACCTACGGCATTACACATTAAAAATAACTTATTATTATTACTATATTTCAAAAAAAAAAGTAAGGTATACTTCATGGTGCATTCTTTTTTCATAAAAGAAAGAAGCTTTAGAGCTGAAAGATAATTATATTTATTACATAATTGTTGTGATAAGTAATGATGATGTTGGGTAGAGTGGACAGATGATATATACATTTTTTTCAAAATTTGTTATGAGTGTGGCGAGAAGATCGATTTTCAACCAATTTCTAGGGTTGAAGAACATGGGAATGCAAATAAAGAAGAAAAGGAGTCTTTTTTTCTAAAACATTAAACTAACTACACTAACAATTGAAATGATTACTGTTGTGAAAAAGAATCCTGTCTTATTGTTAGAAGGAGCAGACGATGGATCAAGTTCCTTTTGTTCATTGGGTGGAGGTCTTGATTCTGCATTGTAAGGACCTAACGGTGGAAGATCATCTTGATCTGTGAATCCAAGTTGTTGACATACAGCTTCAGAACGACGTTGGACCCATTCCTTGATACCCATCACTTGACCATCGGTACGTTCAATATTGGTATCAAAATTCCAAATGGTCCATGTTGTATTAATAGAACCAGGCGAACGCGCAGGCAATGCCAAATCCCATTCCATATCAGGTCGTAACATGGTATGCCAAGCATCCAAACGAGCATGAATGATATCTGGTTTAAAGAAACGTTTGATGATGGTTTGCAAAATGCGTTCAAATTCACCTCTGTAGTAAGCTGATTCGAGATGCACGTCAATAAAAGGTCGCGAGGAGTTTGCACGGGAGAAATTTTGATAAGGAGTTGTGGCAACAGAAGGGTCAACACCAATACCAAAGACTTCGTCGTAATCATAGGTAATCATGGTCCATCGCTTGCTTTCTAAATCTTGGTTCAGGTAATAATTGCTTGCCTAGATAATGGATTTTATATATTTTGAATGAATAAAAAAAAAGAAGAGGGAACATTGGAAATGACTGTTTATCAAATGTAAAATAGAATGTACCTGATGCCAAAGGCCATCCCAAGCACCAGATAAAAAGTTTATGGCAAGATGCATCAGGGTTTGATGCGTGTTATCCATCAAGTTACCAAGGGTACCTCGGTTTTCAGAATCTTGGGCAAGTTCTATAGTACTAAGATCACGCATAAACCCAACCAAGGGCACCAATTCATCTTCTTTGGTGGGGAACAAATCGCTATTACGACCTTCATCTTCCAATTCATATAAACTTTCCGGGTAAAGTGTGGTATTATCTCCAAGATAAACAAGATTTCCTTCTTCTTGAGGATTGAGAGCATTGCCTTTGTACGTAGGACCTATATGTATGAAACAGCAACAATGAACGATAGGAGATGGAAAGAAAGGGTGAAAACAACAAAAATTGTTTAGAATCGAATGTTATAAATATTCGGGACTGACCGATGATCATTAGTGATGAAACATCATCTTTTTTGTGTGACAAATAACGCGTCTTACCAGTATGAGGATAGGAATGGTCTCCTCCATGCAACACATTATCAATGAAACTTGTGGTGGCATCATCAATCATCAAATAAAGACCCATAGGTTGGCCATTAATAAACAATCGTGCCCATGAAGCGCCTAATGTTGCTGCACCTGAAGCTGCTAAACAATCAAAAGCTAACTTTTCTCTCCTATAATTATATAACACATATGTCAAACAGAGTGGTGAAAATTATTATTAGTCATCTATATATGCAGAATGATCGAAATATTAAAAATCGAAATAATATAAAAGAAAGGTAGATCTTACATCATGGTAGGATCAGCAGGTTGGGCACGCAATTTCACCGTTGTTCTTCCATAGAGTAACTGTTTTTCTTCTCCAGCGACAATGTATTCATTCAATTTGAGCTTAAATGATTGTCTTGTGAACTCTTTGCTAGATTTGCCGCTATTTCGGAAACCTGAATTTCGGAAGGTAAATATATCCTTGTGATTGATATACGCCATTTCTTGAACCAAAGCATATTCGTGATCACCTAGAGGATTTTGTAAGATCTCATTGACGGCTGTCATATTGGCTTGCATAATAATGGTAGCAATTTCATCAGATTTGTTCATATCACTAAAAAGGGCTATTATTGTACAAATAAAAAAGTTGAAAGATGTCAGTCATCATCCAATAATATATTTTTGTTATTCTTCTGATAATATCACTAATACAATCTTTGACAGGATGCGGACTACATACGCGGATAAATTGGATGATAGGCTTGAGGAAGTTCTGGGATTTGATGTAAAGTCGTCCGATTAAAAAATTCATTCCCACTTGATTGTTCATTGATGAGACGCCTTTGAATAGCTTCTGAAGCAATGACATTGCCTTGTCCATCTAAAATAGCATAACTGTAGGTATCTGCGGGTGCAGGGGCTGTTCCGGTAAAAAAGTTGGCGATATTCTGTTGACTCGGACCTAATGGATGATGGGTCCCATCAATAGCAACGGCAACAGATTGACCACCTTCCGGAAGAAAGGCAATGACAGAATATTGAACATCTGCAGCAACAGCAACATGGATCGTCGTGCATAATAATAGGAATAAGTACGCCAGGAATAGTTCTTGTATTTTTTTCCTTTGTAGTAAATTTATTTGGATCTTCATTTTTATTTTTCTCGCTTTTTTAAGGAAAAAAGAAGTATAAAAGTAGAAGAAAAAGGAAGTGAATCCGTTTTGCCCGGCAATTTCATTTCCGTTCTTTATATATATTTTCTGTTCGTTTTCAATAACAACAGCTAACATGGATCGTGGCTGCTGTGTTCCCATCCTAATTGCATCTAGTAGTACGTATTATAGATATACATATTTAGAGTATGAGATAAATGGAAGGATTCTATTTTTTTCAACGGTTTGTGTTAATAGGTGCTAGTATAGAGTGTAGAGGTATAGTATTGTAATATAATAAATGATGGATAGATTAGCTCTGGAATCCGTAGGTAGTTGTTATTGTATTACTATGTGTTCATGGAAAATGCAGAAAACATGATTATGCTGTTTTGTTATTGTTTATAGGCAGTTGCGTCAATCGCTTTATTAAATAAAAATAGTACAGTGAATTTGCTAAGCTTTCCTGTTTTGGAGATGACAACAGGAATTTTTTTATAATTTGGATTTCTTAGTTAGTGTCACCTTCATCCTCAGCCATCTCCTGTCTCTGTAGCTTCTTATTTGTTTATGCATCTTACTTTTTGGTATAACATGAATCCAAGATAAGACAAAGATGACTATTCGATTAAATCATTCAAACACTCCATAAATAACCCATTTTTATTAAGGTATTTGATTGCCAAGCAACAAAAAAAAGGAAATATATATATATATATATATACTCACACCCAACATTGCACCCAAAAAAAAAAAATGCTTCGAAATGATCCCAAAATGGGTAAAGTCGGTTTGTGCAATGAAACAAGTTAATTAGGTTAATTCAAAAGGTTACTTATTTTTTTTGATTCCGGATGTTCCGTGAATTCGATAATAAAATGGGGATACTACTACAGAATTATTCTACATAGACCATTCTTATACAGTACTATTCTTTCTTCTGTAACGAAATTGTAGTAATATATAGTATCCTCATTAGACTTATTTAGTAGTTTTTTTTTATTATTATTCTGATCAACACAAACTATTTTTTATTCGTTTTAAAAATGAACTCTTGGACTCAACAAATAACAATCTTAATGATGAAGAAAGAAAAACATGGGCGTATTTTTTTAATACTTCTCATCAATTATAATTTAATCAATAATCAAGAAAAATTAAGGAGGTAATGAATATGATAATTTAATTCAAAAAAGTTTCTTAAAATTCCATGCATTGAACAACACAATAATAGCATATTTTAGATTGAATAATTATTATATAAAAGAAGCATAAGAATTGTTTAATGTAAGAATAATATTTTTATTGTAATATTCTTGAAGGATGAAAAAGAATTGAATGAACTAGTATAATTAATTAATTATTATTATTGTTGTTGTTGGTATATATATAAAATGTATAAAATGATGGTAAATTATGTTTAGGAACGTAATGCAATGACAACAAATGAAATGAAAAGAGAAAACGTGCTGATGAATGACATCGTGTGAGGAGGGGTGATATTACTACTTGCAGCAGCAGTGGTCTTTTGACCTGCTAAAGCAAGTTGGTCATTAGCATCTTGTTGTTGTGAAGATCCAAGTTCTGTAACCTGACCCGATCCATCCATGGAACGGCCACCTTTATATGGACCGATAGGCATAAGATCATCCGTATCCGTAATATCCAATTGTTTGCAAATCAATTCTGAACGTTGTTTGATCCAATCGGCAATGCTTAAACTTAGATCGGAGTTACCAACATGACCTTCTCCAGTAACAGCTTTCTCGTTGCTATCCCGTTGCTCTTCAGCAATACGAGTTGTAGTACCAAGAGTAGCCATTTCAAAATCCGCCATCGTCCATGGAACCTTTTTGCCCGGCGAATGATCCGGTAAAGAACGATCCCAACCGACATCTTGGCGCAACATTTTTACCCAAGCTTCCAAACGTGGCTTGACCACTCTTGGATTAAAAAACTTTTTCACCAAAGTTTTCAAAATCGTTTCAAATTCGTTACGATAATAAGGGGATTGAAGGATGGCATCCACCAAGGGGCGTTTGGAAGATGAAGGTGTATATGCATCATATTTGACATTGACAAATCCTGCTGTTTCTACACCATTACCCAATGTTTCATCAAAATCATAGGTAATCAACGCCCACTGTTTGCTTGCCAAGTCTTGATTTAAATAATAATTCGAAGCCCGGAACCAGAAGCCATCCCACGATCCAACCAGATAATTGATGGCCATATGCAACATGAGGTTTTGAGGGTCAATCAGTTTTTCAAGATCACCACGATGTTGAGCATCCGTGGCTTGACTTGGGTCCAAATTGGCCAGTTGTTTGGTAAATTCAATCAAAGGTTGACTTTTGTTTTCCTTTTTTAATTCATCCTTGGATTCACCTTTGTCTTTTAGTTTATAAACGTCTTCTGAATATAAAGCAGCATCATCTCCCAAGTATTCAAGATTGGCACTATGTTCGTGATCAATGGCATTTCCTTTATAAGTAGGACCTATATATAGTTTTTATTTTGACAATCGTTGTTTGTTTTGCTTGTGATTAACATTTCTTATCATTCCATAAAAATACAAAGCATAATATACATAAATGTATATTGCATATTTATTTATATATAATACCTGTGTTTGCATAGGACCAATCACCACCATGTAATACGTTATCAATGAAATGGGTCGATGCGTCGTCTGTCATTAAAAAAAGCCCGAGCGGCATATCATTCACAAACACACGAACCCAACTAGATGATAAGGTGGCGGCACCTGCAGCTGCCAACATGTCCATTGTCAATTTTTCGCGTCTTTAAATGTATAAATATATTTCATGAGTAGCCCAATCATTAATACAACTAAAAAATAATAATAATGAATTATTATACTTACATAAATGAACCATCTGTTTGTTCACCCCGTAACTTGACTACTGATCGTCCAAATAAAAGTTGCTTGGGAGCATTTTTATCAGTGACAAACTTGTTAAAATCGATTTCAAAGGATTGACGAGCATATTCTTTGGTGGATTGACCACTATTATCAATGGCAGCATTGGTAAATGAATGAATTTCCGAATTACTGATATAAGTCAATGTGAATACTTGAGCACCACCCTTTTTATGTTTTTCAAGAGGTTCTTGACAGACTTCACCAAATGCTTGTTCATCCACCGTCATGATAATCGTTGCAACTTCATTTGAATTATTCATATGTGTAAATAGTGCTAATAATATACATATACCCAAAAAAAATTGAGGTATAGATCATTCATTATGTTAGTTAATTTACATATTATTATTGGAGTGTAAACTAGACTTTGGTTTTATATAGTTCAACAACCATTGAAAGTTATTTATCCGCTACTTACGAGGATAAATAGGATTAAATGCTTGAGGTAATTCGGGGACACTATAAACAGTGGGAGCTCTATCGAAAAATTCATTGCCAGTCGAAGCAGCATTACTAGGTAAGGATCGTTTTTGTTCTTCCTTTTTTGTGACTTGGCCAGAAGCATCGGTATAAACATATTCATAGACTTGACCATAAGGAGCACTTGCACAGAAAAGATATGGATGATCGGTACTTGCTTTCAAAGCATGATTTTGATTATTGACTGAAACTGAAACACCTTCACCTTGATTGGGAAAGGCGACAACACAATATTGAACATTTTGATTGCTATTGTTATTAGCATCGTCCTTATTAATAGTAGCCGCTGATGTTACACTGATGATCGTGGTACAAAATAATAATAATGTGGTAATGATTTGACCCACACAATGATGACGATTTATTTTCATCATCTTATTATTCAAGATTGTAAAAATAAATAACTATAACAAATGGAACGGTTGGGTATATATATATGTATAACTATTATATATAGTAACTTTTTGGTCCTTTTTGTAAACGAATGTGGAACGGGGAAGAGGGAGGAAGAAAAGGTCAGGGCACGCACCACTCGAAAAGCCAATTATAAACAAAAATTTCTCTAGTATATGCACTCCTTTAAAAAAAACTATGGATTGTAATAATAATATAATAGAAGGTACATGTGGTGTCGCGTGATGACAGGTATTTCGCTACATGTTCAATAATAATAGTAGTAGTAGTAACAACATCAACGTTTTGCTGCAATAAAAATTTAGTTATAAAAATATGAGTTATTTCTAACTCCCAATCTCCCCTTCTTCTCGGGCACTAAAAGGAGATATTCATCATGCGTGTTCATCTTTTAAACTATGAATCAAAAAAGTATATTTTTCCCGAGCATTGAAATATTACATATATATAAAATAGATATCTTCTCGTGTCAATATCCATATTTATGTCTTTAAGAAGAAGGGGAGAGGCAATGAAAGAAAGAAAGAAAGAAGGGGTCGTATATATTATATGAATAGAGTATAGAATATACCGTTACTAGCTATTCTTATTTGGCCATAAGTGAATAATTTAATAATAATTCTTAAAATTTATAATGGAATGAACCCTTAAATTAATAACAATTTACATAGCAACGGATGGTTTTATTCTTATTGTTTTTGAGTTACACATTCCAATTCGCTTCCGTTGACAGGACCGATTGCCCATTGTTTCAACTCTAAAATACTTTAATTAATAATATAACCTTCTTTTTTTGGTGAAATCCTAATCATTATACTTTAAACTTACTGTGGCATGTCATTATCACCCTACATTTTTTGTAAAGCTATAATAAATTTGATATACATGGTATTTTTATTTTTATATTCTTCAAGGGGAGTAGCAGGAGGAAATTACATTAACATATACTCATTTAGGCAGTAAAACTCATTATGAACTCCTTGATTTATAAACATATTATACCCCCCCTTTTTTTTCCTCGCTCAAATTTGACTTTTATAGACGAAAAAAGAAAAAAGGTCGTATCAAGCATATATATATATATATATATCTTGTTCATTTTACACAGACAAACCGTGAAAACAGGTTTTAATACGTATCTATTGATATCTATAATACAATAATGAAGATGACAACAGCAATGATAAAAGAAGTACTTTTCTTTTTTCTAATCGTTTTTTTTTTTCACCTCCTATGTTTTTTTTAGATTCTCCAACGATCTCCTAATTATTATAATTTATGTATCAACAAGCATTTAAACAATAACTATCATATAAAATGTTAATACAAGCACTTAAAATATTTAAAATGTAGTAGCAATTAGTAGCGATAATAATTCATAGATACAATACATTCTTGGGGAAAAAAATATGAACACAGCACATCAATTTCGGATCGCCCTCACTTGGAGTATGTACTACTATCTAGGATCTTCCATTTTCAAATATGTGTCACTCTAACAAAAAAGAGTGACCCATATGGATCAAAAGTATTACCATATATATTTATAATAAGCTTTTATTGATATTTCGAATTACGGGTTTTTTTTTACTTGGACATACCAAAAGGATAAATATATTATAATAATAAAGTAATACAAAAATGTCAAACCCTAAACATGTAGTAAAAAAGTAACTAGTCTTTATAGTTATAGTGTATATGTATATACATATATATATAAAATAGAGAAGGTTCATTTATGAGGAGGAAGATGATGTACTTGATATTTTACGCTTCAATATGCCTTGATAAAAGCTTGCATACATATTGACACGATCTGTAGATTGACCAGGTTGACGAATGGTCAGTGGTTCGACTTGGAACCCAGCCTTTTCAAATAAAGCATTATACCAGGGACGTGTGCCTGCACTGCGCCAATAAACACGACCTTCCAATTGTAATGTACGTGCCATTTCGACGATTTCTAAATACAGTTGACTTGGGTTTTCCTTTGGATCAAACCAATCCATATGATCCATCACTACCATACGTGTCAAATAATTTTCAGGTAAACTCTTTAATGTATCAATGATTGAATCTGTATGTAATCGGAAGGCATCCATTGCGTCGGTATTCTATCATTGATTTTTTTTTCTTTCATGTTAGCTTTTCTTGTTCAAATCCGCTTCTCCTCCTCCCTCTGAATTTTGTTTATTTGTTTACCTTGAGTTTATTGAACCCTTCCTCGGTAAGGTACGTTGGACATGATTCTCGGGTATAATGTTGCATCATACATAGATGATAAAAGTATTGATCATTTCTGAACAAGGATCTGGATGGAATAGGATCCAATGTATTTTCAACATATTCACGCGTTGTACATTCTTCCAAAAACATATTCATTTGATTGATTGGCACTATACATCATTGTATTCAAATAAGAAAAATATTACTCCTTAGTTTTTCTTCTTACATAATGCATGCATTATTATGCCCACTATAATAATAACTCATATCCACCTTTTCTCTCTTTCTATCGATCTTCATCTTGCATCTTATCCCCAAGAGAAATCTTATTCATATATACCTCCAAGTGCATTCCACATAAACATCGGGTTATCCATTAATTTTTGGACGAGAGGGGATAGGATAGCAGGTCGCACACGTTGTTGCCAAATACGTTCTTGCTCTTCAATAGTAGATGCATGACACATTTGTTCAACATCCTTTGTGATACCTGTGGCACGGCTCCACCATTCAAAAATAACCAAAGCTAAGCCAGAATAGCCCGTCTTGTAAAATTGTTGTGAAAAACGATCACTATGTTGTGACCAATATTGGAAAGCATAGGAGCTTAACTGAGGTGAAATACAATCGTGTAATAAACTTGAAAAGTGCGGGTGTTGACCATGACCAAACATGCGCCAGAAATCACGGTACGACAAGGATGCAATGCTTGCTAATTTTAATTCCAACAAGTGATTCTATTTTTTTTTATCCCGTTGCCATGGAAAATAATATATGTAAGTTACCGAGCTTTTCGTACTACCCTTTTATTATTATTGTTTTTTTTCCCGTTCCTTTCTATTTCTACCCTCCCTCGCACCACTTCCAAAAAAAAAAAAAACATTTTGAATACATACCTGACATGGATTCATGTCAACACAATGAATGCGTTTAGGTTGAGCAGCAATGGCATATTCGAGGGCATTATCACCTGCTGAAGTAATGACCAACATGACATCATCGCGGGATAAAGGAATATGTTGTAAATCAACACGAGGATCTTCCCAGGTGAAAGCATAAATATAGGATCGGAACTGAGTATGACACGGCAAAGAAGGATCATAATCCAAACGCCATTGTCGGCGACGACTGACCGATGATGGTTCTACCATCACCACAGAAGAGGATTCTACACCACCGACACTATGACCAGGACCCAGTTTAGGTGATGAGCCACCACAATCACTATTATTACTACTACCACTACTGCTACTATAGATATCGGAAGCACCGGAGGAAATGGTGGTGGAAACCATCATATCACTTCCCCTTGCATGGGAACAACCAAGCCAAATATAATAAGGAATCTGGATTATGTAAGGGACGATAAAGTGATTTCTGCGATTTAAACTCTTGACAGTACCAAACTTGTATTCCATATAATCACGACGTCCGGGTGCCAAATTGATATGATCAAAATCAAACCAAATATGCCAAAAGAATCGAGTAAACCAATTGCATTGTCGATTATGTTGAGGGGAATAGGCTTCTGCAGGTGCACTAGATTTTCCAGATACATAAAAATCAACAACACCAAAAAGGCCATCAGGTGCCAATAAGGATTGAACACGATCTACAACTGGGAAATAACCATCCATCATGGAGACTTATTGAAAAAAAAAATCCCCGTAGTTTAAGGATTGTTTTCAGATAAGTATGATTATGAATTAACAACAACTTTTTTTCCCCTTTTTTGTGTCTTGTGCTTTGATGTATTGCTTATATGGTAAATATAAACAAATACACACATTACGCCATTTTTTGTTATTATTTTTCCCACCCATCATCCAATCGCTCCAATCCCAAAAATAAACAAATCTTCTTTATATATATATATATATATATATATATATATTGTTCACTTACGTGAATATGACATGGTCACTAAATGAACGCCACCTTCGGTATGAAAAGGTGTTTCAAATTGAGCGGCATCTTGACATAATACAATGACATTGTTCCAACCTCTCTTTTGGAAACGATCTTGAGCAATTTTACATAAGGAAGGTGTCAAATCCACAAGAATAACTTTTTCAAAATTTTCAATAGGGAAACTATTATGCATTTGTTCAATGTTCCAACCTTATGGTTTTTTTTTTAAAAAAAAAGAAATAACGGTGTGTAAGTGAATACGTTTACACAAAAATCAGCCCCGTCATCCTTCGTTCTCCCCCTTTGTGGTTTAGTACACTTGTGTATATTTAGATAAATATACCATATAATCCCTTCCATCATCGCAGTAACTCCTCTTCTTCAACGCGACATTTTATATGTAAATGTTGATGCCCTTGATACAAACACAACCCCCCAAAACGAAAAAAAAAGATGAAGATACTATACCAGTCCCACCTCCCAAGTCAATCCAAATAGGTTTTTGTGGAGTTGTTCCATTAGCGATTTGATCCTTTAGCTGTGCGGCGCATAATCGTAACATTGTTTTTCGACCTCTTAATAGTTTACCACGAGAGTCGTCATAAACTTTAAAATAAAATTAGAGTTTGTTAAAAGGGGGAATAAGAAGTGTATTCTTTTTGTTGCATATTTGTATATTATGTGCAGCAGACAGGTAGAAAGATAAAAAGCAGATATATATATATATGTGTGTGTTGCAAGGGATGAAAAGGACAGGGGGGAAATAAGAGAGAGTATGTGTGTGTGTGCATTTGCACGTCCCATGCAGTAATTAGAAGATAAAGAAAGCACAGTTCGCACTTACTATGAGCTTGACCTTGATAAAAAGATTCCAATCGACTTTGTATATCACCATGATGACCAAGAGGTTTTAAAAAACAAGAATACATAAACATGATGGGAGTTTTGACATGATCCCAACCAAGAATGACAGACACAATAGATCCAATCATACTCAATAAGATGGCATGCGCCCAACGGTATTGAGCATAAAATGGTTCCAAAAGATCCACTTTTTGTAAATAAATGTTAGCCATACCCATACATAGAGGGACCAAGGCAAACCTCATCTTGCTCCGTTGTGATGATTTCATATTTAAATCAATAGATAGGTAGATAGATAGATAAAATTGAAGTATGAAAAAAAAAAGAGAAAAAAGTAAAGAAGAATATGAAAGAAGGAAAGAAAGAAGGAAAAACAACAGGAGCCCCATTTCGTTGGGATGTGGATGTATAAATAGTAAAGCATTGTTGTGTAATGATGATCCCCCATCGATTTAGCGTCATCTCTTCTAAACCTTTTTCCTTCCTCTTATTATCCCGCGTTCTATATCTCATGGATACAACAACGGACACGTACATTTAACATTGTTTTTTGGTATATTTTAATCCCGAAAAAAAGAGGAGGGAAGCACATAAGGTCTTAGTAGGCGAGTTAAGGGGGAGGGGTTTGTTCAAAAGGTGCAAGTTGGGGTTGCGCGTGAACAATGATAAATCCTTTTCTTATTATCTATTATATGAAATTTTATATATTTTCCAGTAAGCATCGCGAATCAAAAACGCGACGTGATCCAAACCATTGGATTTCTTTCCAAGTTGTTTACCAATTTCTTTATAGTCGATTATCACGAGACACGATAAAACATATATAAATATATATAATAATAAATAGATAAAAAATGCGCATGCAACCCAAATCCCTTTTATTCTATACTTTTTATTGCGAGCGAATAAGCTGTCGATATTTTTTCGGCGTGATCTTTCATAATCCATTCAAAAATGGTGGATCCTGAATGTGTTACACAAAGAAATTCGAATGTATCACGTTGCTGGATTCATGCTAGTTAGACGTGGATCCATTGGAGGGTGAAAAAGAAATTGTTTCATTAGTGTCAACATTTTTCTAATCATGGTCACAATCAAACATAGAACTGTATTATTCATGGAGTTCTTTTATTGTTATCATTTTATTTTAGGTTAAAAAGTTGAAAATTGAATTTGATTACTTTATAAATAATGAAAAAGAAAATATGGTTATTAAATACTATAAAGAAATAATTACTCATAATATCGCGTGTTATTATGTAATAAAGAACTTTAACGTTATAAATGACATTTTGTTTTCTATAAGGGTAACGAAAAGAAGCTTGTTGTCAGATCAAAATATTTATTTACAAGTACCTGAATGCTGCCTTGATCATATTTTTTTTTGACACATGATGGGTTGTTTTCCATGAATATAATAAACAGATGCGATAAATACTAAAAAGGACTTGTATACTTTATATAATAGGTTAGTCATTAATGATTTTTTATACATCTTTGACTGATCGATGATTCAAGTTTTGTTTAGGAGTTTGTTGTAACATAATCTATAATCTTTGGTTCTTGGATTTCTTATATCGTTGTTCTTGTATATTCTCCTCGATATTATCGGGTTTTTTACAATTCACTATTTTCTATTGCTAATCAGAGGGAAAATGGGGAAGGGAGAAACTAGTAGTTGTATGCGGCCAATGTGTAATTCTACCACCCTTTTTTTATATGCATTATTTACAGGGGAAAAAAATAATCTCAAATAAAGACAGGGGAAGAAAGGGTCCAATAAGAAAGGTTTGACCCTAGTACTAGGGGAGATAAATAGGTGACGTAGTAGAAGTTTATCGAGTTTCTTTTCGTTTATCAAGAAAATATCATTTTGTTTTATCACCACTATGCTGTAATGTCAGTAAAAATGATAGTTTTTTTTTTAAAAAAAAAAAACACTATCATACGCCTATTATGTAGCAAATTATTTACTGAAAAAAGCACCCAGTACCATGTTACATGAGTCAATTTTTGATATATAAATGTGGAATAATTTCAAAAGTTGATCGATTATTATAGCCCTCTATAAAAAGTTGTCACTTTTATTATTCATATAAGTCTCTCTGTTGTTAGAAAAAAAAAGAATATTCATGTCTATAGTGTTGTCTGGCTACCGTATTCAAATGTAACAACCCTATGTATGTTAATCATAATATTATGTGTAAGTGTAGGATCTAATAAATAAAATCTTTTCTTGTCAAATTGATTCATCACCTTTTTTTTTTTTTTTTTACTATATATACTGTGATAATACAGAGAACAAAAAAAGACTAATAATGAGAATATGTTTATATTTGAATAAAGTATATGCTATCATTTTATACATTGCATTATCTTATTTATTATTACAACATTTTGAGGGTTTCAGTGGTTGTGTCAATATTATCATATATGAAACAGAAAGATCTAAAAGTGATTTTTTTTTATTTTATACAAAGAAGTTTGGATACAACACGAGAAAAGAAGTAGTAGTATATATGTTGTTATATGTCTTTTTTTTTTCTATGATAAAATTATGATAAGTAACGTAAAGATAGTACACACTATTATTATTCGGCTAGTAGCATCGCGATATTTCCAATAGTAACCACAAATCCGATAAAGATAGATGCTTCAATCCCGTACACACAGAATCGCTGGAAATCACCGCCTCTACTTGTCGGGGGTCTAGTACGACGAGGACCTATACTACCAAATCCGCTATCGCTACTAATGGTACTGGGAGTATTTGATCCAGAGTCACAACACATGATGCTAGGAGAAATCAAGTTGCTTGAGCAGATTATAGAATTTTATGTTGTTCTATTTGAGAAAAAAAAAGTAATAACTTTGGAAACAGTACTACTTACAAAGGCACAAATAATATTATGAAAAAAAAGATAACGCGACTGAGATGTGAATATTTATATATATATATATATATATATATATATATATATTTGATAAGTGATTGGGAGGTTGTCAATAGAAAAAAAGAAGAAGAAATATCTCATTGTTCATTGATATGACTTCGTTAATAACAACACTTTGAATAATGTACACTATTAGAGATCACTAGAAACCTCTTTAATCTTAGCTATTATAAGAACTCAAGTGTGTTGTCAAACTATATTTAATTACAGCAACAAATTAATCATAAATATATTAAAAAAAAAAGAACGGTCATATTTATTTAAAGTAATTGTATTATCAAGACAAGAAAGAAAAAAAAGGAAGAAAATGGTGAGAGAATATGATAACGTGTGGATAGTATAATAATTAAGTATGTGAGTTAAAAGTAATGGCATTATTAAGAATAGAAGAGGTAATTGAATTATTATCTGAATCTGTTCTTTCAGTATCAGGGGGTGATGGTAAATGATGTGTTAACGATTTACCTATTTTTTCCATATTCTCATCCACTCCATCTTCCTCATTACTATGACTTTGCCTATTATTTGTAAACAAATGTTCTGAAGCCGTCATTTCACTATCCAACACATCTTCTGGTAATCCTTTTTTACGCCTCCATAAAAGAAAATCATCATATGTTTTGATCTTGCCATGACTTTCACGTACTGCTTGTTTAAATACTTGTAAAGAATTTTGGAATCGACGTTTATGATTTGAAAACCAGTAAGTAATATTACGAGGTTTTAATCCAGTATGTAATTGAACTTGTTTGCGTTGTTCTTTGGTCAGTTTATCCCTCTTGCTGTAAATACTGAAAAAGACAGATTTTAAATAATGGGTTGTATCGGCATCATAGGAAGTGGCTGTTCGACGTGTATATTGACGTGGTGCACGCGTTCGACGTTGTTGTTGATGTTGATGTTGATGTTGGAAAGATGGTTTTTTAACATTGTTATTGACGTTGTTGGATGATGCTGATTTTTTATAAGTTGAATCATTTGTTGATTGTTTTTTGGAGGGACGACCTGAACGCGCTTTTTTGTTGTTGTTACTATTACTACGTCGACGCATTTTTAAGGTTGAACCATCAATATAATCACCATCATCTTCATCGTCTACTACATCATCATCATCATCTAAATCTAAATCTATCATATCATCATCTTCTTCCGTTACCATACCATATTCATCTTCAAAATAATCTTCATCTTTATCATCATCATTATCGTATTCACTATCATCATATTCGACATCAATATCATGTTGTTGTTCTTCATTACTACTGATGACTGATCCAAAACTACTATGAGATGATGATCCAATAATATCTTGATGTTTTTCGACGATATGGTTCTTTTCTTCATCTTCTCCTTCTTCTTCCTTGTTGTTGCTATCGTTTTCTTTAACTTTACAATCTTTGAGACTAATATCGACAACACTTTTGGATAATGATTCTACCGTTTGATCTTGCTTTGGTTCGACAATAACAGAAATTGGAGAAGGTATCATAGTAGTATTGGTAGCTGGTAAAGCAGAAAATTGATTGGCAGGTGTAACATTGGATGTAAAAGAATTGCAAGATGGATGATATCCAGTAACAAGTTGTTGTTGTTGTGCTGGTAACATGGTTGTATTCGAAGGTTCAGAAGAAAAATCAAAATGTTGTTGTTGTTGTTGTTGATTAGGAAGTTGCATTAATTCAGTAGGCTGAATACATAAAGTATTATTATTATTATCAAAACAGTGTTGCATAAAATTGTTGGTTGCCAAGTTTCCATTCAAGTCGTTGTCAGCCACCACCATCATCATGTTAGGTGTTGGTATCAACGTGTTTAAATCCTGCTGTTGTTGTTCTTGATATTGACTTGCTGATGTTGGTGGCTGATATTGTTGTTGAGATAAAAACGATCGTTGCTGCTGTTGTTGTTGCTTTGATTCTTTTTCGTGTTGTTGCGCTAATACCTCTCTACGTTTCAAGACACGTTGAACAATCGGCATGATCGCACTCATAGGATCTTGATTTGTCGTATTTATAACACGATTTGTTTCAATAACTTGAAAAACTTGAATAACATTATGAACACGATCTTTTAATGTTTGAATAGCAGAAATCATAAAAGGTGTTTGTTCTTCCAAATCTTCTTCTTTATTTTCATGATGATGTTGAAGTTGTTGATGATAAATAATCGTATGAACCAATTGATGGAGATGAGATACCAATGTATTCATTTCTTGAATCACCATAGGACGACAATGATCAAATCGAGCAAGAGCAATACAATATTGAAAGGTATACCAATAATTGACAAAGTGACCAAATTGAGCATGACTCAAGTATTTTGGGATATCTGGAAAATGACTTAGCAAAGTACTAAGAGAGGCAACGGCAGTGATACGTTGAGGTGTTTTATCATCAGGAGGAGGAGTCACCATAACATTGGACAAGTCGAAAGGGGGTTTCATGGCACAAGAAAACAAAGGCAAGTTGGCACCAGTGACATGATGAAAAGGACTGTTGGTCTCCATAGGCACGGTAGCAGAAGACATTGGTAAAAAGGTATTCATGGAAGAATCTTGTTCAGAAAAAAAAGGCATGATGGTTCCATCAACATGATTATCCGACTGAAAATGATGGATGGGTGTCGTCAAGGCAAGATTTGATTTCATTAACATACCAGCACTGTTCATAACATTTAATGTTTCTTGTTGTTGGTGTAAGGTTTGACATTTAGAAATTGATGATTCAGGCATAGATGAATAAAGGAGTGGAATATGTTCTTCTTTGATGGTAATAATATCCGTAGGAATTGTATTGTTGATTGAAGAAGTATCGGTCGTAGGGGTCTAGTAGTTATTTTACGTACGATATAAAATAAAAAAAAGCAATTCAAAAAAAAAGAGCAAAAACAATGTTAGCATCTGCAGTTCTTTTAAAATGTTGGGGATCAGGAAAAAAAATAGATGTGAACGGATTGCATTGCTGCTATGTCAACAATCAATATACGAATTTTTATATGCATAGTAGTATCGACTAAACCAAATCAAGGGTCCATACGAAGAAGAAGAAGAAAAATGTATAAAATAAAGTTTTTTGGGAGAAGGGAAGAAAATAAAAATAAAATTGAACTTGTTTCGTACCTGATTCTCGTTGTCGTTCATGGGTTGTAGTAAGTAAGCTACTGTTGTTATTATTGATAAATTATTGCGTGGTGTATTATGTATATATGTCTGGGTTTATTATTCTATTTATTATGCAAGATTATCGTATGTTGATATAATATTATTATTAGAGAGTTGGGTTTGGGATGGTCGGGTACAGATCATCATCCGAAAAAAATGACGGTATTTATCCATGTAAAAAAGTAATTAACTATATCAAGCGAACAACAGAATATCATGGGAAAGGGATGGCATCTTTATGGTATCGGATTATTATTATCATGATACTCATAGATATTAAACAAGTCCATTTGATAATAATATTAATAATGAACAATAAATGCGGTGTAAAAGGACAAAAAGAAACCCAACCTTATTTTGGGATTCCGGCGATTAACTATTTTGAGTAATTAAGAATTTTATGCCGGAAAGAGCGGACCCTTTGTTATTTTTAACAAAGAGATATGAACACATACACACCGATATACTTCCTCCCCCCATAAAATAAATGGTTGGTATTGTACTCTTTCGATAATCAATGACTATAATGTGATTCGAACAAACTGAAAATGTTATTTTTTTTTATATAAGAGAAAAAAGAGATGTACAACAAAGAAAGATAAAAGAAAACTAATGATGACACAAAGATGAAGAAAAGAAAAAAATACAGCAGGAGAAACGGGTTCGTTTAGGAAGAAGAATGAGATAAAATAGAATGAGGAAGAAGGTAAGTAGGTAGTAGTTGGTCGTTCTTTTTTCTTTCTATATCTTCTAAATGAACAAAGAGAAAAGAAAAAAAAGATATGAATTTGAAAGGGTAAAAGTGGTTAGTGAAATGGTAAGGATGAGGGAAGAAGGGATCTTTTGTGTATAATATGTATGAGTGTATGCCTAATGATGGTCACACTTTTTTTATATGAGGAATTGTGATTTAGGAAGAAGGTGGTAAATGATTAATAAGAGGTTTGTTAATATTATTACAGAAACAAGGAACACGCAAAAAAAAATAGAAACAAATAATAAATAATAAGAGTTTTCGCAACACACTCAATTACTTGGTTTCAATCATTTCATTATTGTTTGGACGGAAAGGTGAAAAGTATCGGCCACGACGTTGTGATTCAATACTATTAGGGTCCAAAAGGCCACCACCACTATGACATCGACATGGACTACGACCACGTCGTTGACGTCTCCAAGCCATCATAAGAGCACCGACGGCTAAAATCAAAGTAGACCAAATAAATACACGACTCATGGTATGAGTTTCTCTCAATGCGTCATCAAAATCATCTTGCTGAGTATCCATGGTAGAAGGGGAGGATTTGGCCATCTCTTGAACAATTTGATCGATAAGGCCCGTGTTGGGAGGAGGGATATAAACAGGGGATCGGTAATGTGATTTAGGTTCTTCAAGAAGCTTTTGAACATTGGTCAAGGAAATATCCACCGAAGTCGATTGAGCATAAGAGCCAGCAAGTAAAATACTATTGGCAATGGCACGATGAGCACCACCGGTCAAATGAGTACGATCCCACCAGACAAATTCATCAATATCTTCTTGGCATGCACCTTGACAAGCGTCAAGATAAGCATGAGTAGCATCGGAGAATCCAAAAATAGGAGGATCAGAAGCGATATCGGACAAGAGGTTATGAACATCGACCAAGTCCAATTCAAGAGCATGGTGATGTTTATTCAAATTGACAACATCATTTTGTAACATGCGATTCAATTCTTCAGCAGCTTGACCCCATGCTTCTTTATCGGTATGAATATCATTATCAGCAAAGAATGGCATTTGTTCCAATGGAGGGACATTGAATACCATAATACGGTTGGCATGGAAGACTTTACGAATATTTCGAATTTGTTGACCAATACATAATGCCACATTTTTAAAATCAGGAATGGCTTCTGCATCTTCTGTACCTATTAATTGGATCATATCTAGTTGTTAAATGGCATTGTTTATATTATAGAGATAGATAGAAAGAATTAAAGGTGGATTTTTTATAAATATCTATTTTACCTATACTTTGTTGATACGATTTTTGAATATCGTTAATACCGACCCAAACGGCAAAGACGGTTTCTGCAGGATCCAAATTCATGTCGAGGTTGTAAAACATTTCAATTTGATCACGGATGCTAGGCATTTGGTCTGCTGCTGATACATTAGGGAAAAGTTCATTATCACATGCTGAACCGGTATATGCAAAACTGTACAATGAGGAATTCCATGCAACAGCTACGTTTTCACTCCAAACAGGACCGTTTGTCCATCGATGAAAGTTTCCAAGATCTATATTTTGTTTGTTTTATAAGTAAATATATATCAAGAAACAATTATATTATTATTATTATTATTATTATTATTACCAGAATAAGAATCACCAAAAACGACCAAGTTCTTTACATTACTTTCCAATGCAAATAAGGATTGTGGAAGTAATGATACAACCAAACAATGGAATAATACAATGAGTGAATAATGACGGTACATTTATATATAAAGGAAAGGTAAGGGGGTAGGATTGGTAAAAAAAAAAGGATGTTAGATTGGAATGGGTGTGGAAAAAAGGAAAGAAAAGAAAAGAAAAGGAATATTGGACAAACCAAATAATGGGCATAAGTTATTTACAGCAAAGCGAAGTGGGCTTTGTCATTGCTTTGCCCTTGTACGCTTCTTCAGTTTCCATCAAAAGCTTATTCGATTTTCCTCTTTTTCTCTTTTCTACTTGAAATGGTCACACGTGTCTTACTCCGCTTTGTTTAAGGTGACACGAATAGGTGCTTAAGAATAAATACACAACTTATCCGTCTTACCGCTCAATTTTTTCAAATATGTTAATCATTGATATAAAAATAAATAGAAGACCATTATTTATTTTTACGTATTACAAATCCCCAACTTTTACTTCTTCTTCGTCTTCATTACTATTATTATGAGGATAATGATAATGAATAGGCAATGATAAGTTTATAGATAGACAGTGAATATGCATAAGATAAACTAAAATCTAAGTACGACCAATAGCTTAATTTGAACGATTTAGCGCGATTTCATTTTCCTTTCTTGTTTTAATATGAAAAAGAAAGATCAAGTTCCCGGTAAAGTACCAAAAGTTTAAACACATGTTAGAAAGTCATTTTTGGTATTTTATGTGTAACAAAAAACAATTATGACAAAAAAAAGTGTATATCTTGTTTTAAGCAATTGATTAGAATCATTGACGAATAGATCTATTATAAGTAATAAAACAAGAACCTCTTTAGATACTACATAATAAAGAAAAAAGAATTCTATCTTGCGGACTTTACCATAGTTCTTTCTAAATCAGGATAAAATGGATAATAATAATAATACGAAAGCCTTTGACTCAGCCCTCCCTTTTATTTTGTTAACGTTGTTATGGGTCAAGTATATATATATATATATATTCGTTGGAAAAAAACAAAAAAAACAAAATAGGGTTGTATTACATTTGTATTACTTATTGTTTACAAGAAAAAAAAGAATCACGCTTTGGTAAACTATAATAGTGAAATTCTTCCGAAAAGAAATTACTTTTATTATATAGTACATAATTCATGCCATTGTTTTTGATAATAAGAGATCGACCTTGTTTTTTTTAAAAAAAAATAGAAAAGTAATAGGTTAATAAAATAATCATTTGAAAAGAAAATCAAGAAAATTAACTTGAAATGGGAATATTTATTATTATTTTATTTCTTCTTAGTTTTCTACGTGAATTATTTGATCTTTTATTACCGATGATTCTATCCTTATATATACATTTATATATATATATATATATATATAATTATAAATATACCAGATACTTTTTTGATACCTTATTAAAACTTAGCTATTAGATATTCTATACTCTTCTACTACTTTAACATTTTCTCTACATTTAGACTTTTTTTTGAGAGTCATCTAGTTATCACCGGGCCTTTAAATAACCTATTACTTGTTGCTTGTGGAGAAGAGATTCATTGTTACACAACATGTACAATAAAGGTCAGTTATCAACAATACATTGAGTATTGCATAAATATAAGAAAATTTGTTGTGGCTGTTAAAAAGAAAAAAGTATCATGCATCCTATTAAATACCTTTAATTATATATTATTACAACACACTTATGTTCAATGGGATATATTTTCAATATAAAATAGTAAAAGAAATGTCACTGATGACTTATACTTAATTGATAATTATTCTATCTGTACAGTACCCAGTCAATTTTTATTTATTAACAATCTTTATTTTATCAATGTATATTATGTCATCAGCTATTGATGGATTTACCTATAGCTATTGTTCATCATCATTGTACTATTTAAAGCGCGTAAAAGAAATTGGAAAAACATGGAGCATCATGTAATCTGATGTTTCCACGAACCACAGACGTATAATTTTGATTGGTGTGTGGATGGATACCCTGATATAATTCTGTTTTCCTCCTTTCGTGCATGATGATGTACAAAAGCAATTTGAATTCATGTTTTATGAAAGAAAGCGACTACTTGTTGTATTTCATAAGATAAACTAAAACTCTTTTGATGATTCTAACAGTACCAAGGGTTAGTTCCTTTATTATAGTGTGTATTGTTTGCTGTAATAGGATCAATCGGAAGACAAGGATCTCTTTTCATATTATCAAAACATCTACTGCATAAAATAATATGAAGAAGAAGAAGTGTTTTGCATATAAGATGCTTAACCCAGGAATCCAGCAGACATGATACTGGATTTAATTATAACAATGACTATGATTTACTTCCTGTTTACTTTCTTTCTTATTATTGCATCTTGCACATAGCAACAATTGTATATACATTATATCATTAATTTATTTCTTTTTTCTCTCATACATAGACTTCCTTCTTTATTGGTTAATTTATAACAAAAATGTTCTTTTTCAAATAAATACACCGTATTCATAATGATATACGTAACTACTTGATAAGAAGGTTCAATATGAACTGCTTCAAATGAAAAGCAATGTATAAAAAAGTAATGTATCCTTACGGTAGATAAGAAGTGACATCCCACCACAACCATTGTCTACTATCGTAGCTAAAAATATTGAGCTTCACAAGCATCCTTTTCGAATGATTTCTTGTTGCGTAGCAATGCTGCACAGCAATATTATAATTATTGACAGTATTATTACATCATATCCATAGTAGCTAGTTTAGAAAATAGATAAATATCATTTTCATTGATACTCAGTAAAGACCATCTTCCACGTTATCCATAAAATTGTTACGTTAATTGTTTATTATATTTATTACGTACACTTGGTTATTCAAATATCTATTGGCTACAGCGTTATCCACCAAAAGATACTTACGACACTACAGATTTACATATATTTGACGTAACCTGGAAGACAGATGCTTGGAACAAATTTTGATTATTATTATTATTATTATTATTAAACATAATGTTCAACTGAATAGCTGTAAGTAGGAAGACAATACCTGTTCAACAATTGTTATATAATATAATATCTAGAGACGTAGTCGAGTATCGCGCGCGTCAAACCACACTTATATACTTTTTAAAATCCATTTTTCTATTTTAAAATAAATACACTCTGTCATCAAATAAACAAGAAAAAGCCATAAAAAACGTGTTTACACAAAGCAAAGTAATTATCTCTACTATCAAACCACCTCCAGAACATAAAATTCATAAACGCCTACCACCACTACCATATTGTTACACACCACCAAAGTTTTTGGAAATAATAAACCAAGAATGGATGGTAGTAGCAACAATAACAAGCAACAAATCAACAGTGATAGTCAACCTCTCGTAGGGGAGAGCATTGACTCATTTCCATCCCTACCATCACCAACAGCAAGCCAAGTGGAAATAAATAATGTTCCACAATGGGCACAATTTCTTGTACGCAATCAACAAGAAATGCAAAAGAAAATGGAAGCACAAGAAACGGAACTCAAAGTTCAGAGTGGAAAGCTTCAACTTTTCCAAAAACTACTGGAAGAGAATAAAGATCTGAAAGCTCAGCTTGAAGCTGCAAATGCACGAATTAGGGAACTTGAATCGCAAAACCCCACAAAGAGCAGCGAATTTGAGGATATCACTACAGAAACAGTAGATCAAGATATTCTCTTCACAGGAACATGTGAATCGATTCACTCCATCTCACATGAAGAACGGGAGAAACGTAAGGCTGAAATTGAAGCCAAAAATCAACAACAACAGCAGCAAGATGAAGAAAAGCAGATGAGGCAATCGAAACAATCGGATAATCAGCAAAAGCAAAAGCAGCAACAAAAGCAACGTCGTCAACAGAAACCAAAGCCAAGTGAGAAAGATACAACCTTATCCTACGCCAAAATTGCAAGTAGAAACGTGGTACCAAAAAAAAAAAGAGTACAACCATCACCCCCATCTGAAAAAATGATTGAATGGCACGTCGTCTCCTCCAACCAGCAACAGGTCCCACCGCATACAAATTCGTATATATGGGTGTCCCTCGTCGAGCTTTACATAGTGAAATCCGTAAAGCTCTCAATTTAATTGGTATAGCAAAAGAAAGAATCATCGATATTCAATTCCCAACTCATGGTATAGTAGGAATTCTGGTCCATGCATCGTATGAAAAAGAAGTCCGTGAACTACTTACCCAAGCAAAGCTTGCGCCAAAAGATGAATTTAATCCTACAGCAGCCTCAACAATTGGTAACCCAACACTCTTAGCAACATTATCAGAAGAAGAATGTACACTTGAAGCTAAAAAGCTATACCAAGAAAGGATGTTCGAAATATGCTCTCGCATGCACAAGAAACATTTTGGAATTGCCATTTTACGCCATTTTACTTCCCTACCAAAAGAGGATCAACACCATGTGGATTCGGAATACTGGACTAAATTCCAAGAAAAGTATCCAAAGCCAATTTACAACAAACGACCTCGATTAGATACAATTGAAGATGCTAGATATTTGTTGTCAGGTAACAATGGCAACAATAACGATGGATCGGAACCTATGCAAGGATTATGATTGACCATATAAAAATTGGTCTATTAAATGCAACTGGGATAGAAAAATCACCAGTTGAAATAATTGAATTCTGTAACAATAACAACATCGACATCACACTCATCACCGAAACTTTTCTTGTCCGCGGGCGGCTCTATACTGATTGGCTTCAGTACCACAACTATGCAATCCAACCCAACCCCAAAAAAAAGAGGACAAGGCGGACTAACACTTCTTGTTCGACCCGACCTAAATGTCCATATCCATCACTTGCCTAATACAAATCGATTTACATTATCATTCTGCATTGACACGTACACTTTTCATGGCCTCTACCTACCACCTTTACCGACACTTGACGATAACTCTGCCATACAGCTGCTGGATCAGCTAAATATTAATGACCAAACTATCATATTTGGAGACCTAAACGCAAGATCAAAAATCGTAACAGGCGATAAATCTAATAATACACGTGGTCTTAAAGCTCTTGAACCTTGGATTAACAGTAATGGATTACATGTTGGAATGGATCACTTACAAGATCACAACCGACTTTCCGAACAATAGCTGGAACAAGTGTCATTGATTTGTTTATATCAATGGAAAATGCAGTACGAAATCCATCAATGAAAATACACGATAAGAAGTCCATTAATACACACCATCACCTTTGTACACTACCCTTTTCACCGCAAACACCATGGCAACTACTACCAACACCAAACTCACCTCGACAACATTGGAAATTGCAACGTTTGTCTGATCCTGAAATTCGAAGCTTATATATCCAAAAGTTCAAAGAAAACATTGCCAGCATAGAGCAAATCCTTGATCAACAATATACAAGCGAAATCGAAAACTTGGTCCCAGACTCAATAGCAATAGAACAACTAGGTCATGATATTATCTCAGCAATACACGATGCACTAGACAACAGTATCACACGTAAAAAAGCAAGACCAAAGACTTGGAACTGGTTTTGGACAGATGATTTGCAGCAAAAAGCAGAACAACGAGAAAAGGTATATCAACGATGGAGACGATCACCAAATAACATTGTTGTTGGTGCCAAACTTTGGTCTAACTATATCCAAAGCTGTGGGGAATTTTCAAAAGAAATAAGCAGAACACGTCGACGTACCTGGAAACAATTCTGTACGAAACTTGGTAATGCTCCCGATAATGAAGCGAATACCACCATCAAGCGGATGCGTCGAAATAGACAACCTTCACAAATATTTTCGCACCCAGATGGGCCACAACAGGCAGTAGAAACAATGATAACACACCTATCAAATGTCTTTGGCGGTGAAAATCCACAAAAAAGTAAATCCAGACCGACAGCTTATTTAAAACAACAGATCTTTGATACCTCTGCAGATGATAATCCATTTCCAGCACCAGATATAGAATTTATCATCAGCAAGATGGCACCACGCAAAGCTCCAGGTGATGACCACATCACAGGGGCAATGCTCAAACCAATTATGCAACCCTTATCTCAAATACTAAGCAAATTTTTTAAACTTTGCTGGTGTTGGTCATGGATACCTATATCTTGGAGAACAGCACAAGTAGTTCCGATATATAAAAAGGGAGATCCAACAGCTGCTTCAAATTATCGTCCAATTAGCCTGACAAGTGCTCTTAGGAAACTACTTGAACATTGTCTACTACCAAAACTACTTAATTCAATGCCATCACTAGATATTGCACAAGGGGGATTCCGCCATCATCGTAGTGCTCTTGACCAAGCCTTTTCGCTCCATATGCCCATCCGATAATATCAACAATAATACAACAACTCACCAGTACTTGCTTTCCTTGACATCAAATCAGCATATGATTCAGTAGATCGCAGTATCATTTGGTCAATGTTGCAGGGAAACCTGTCGAGCGCTCTGTTCCACTTGATCCGCCATATGTTTGACGATGTACGCATTGCTGTAATACTACAGAACTACCAATCCTGCTTCATTAGCCCAAAAAAAGGTGTTCTACAAGGTTCCATCCTTAGTCCTCTCCTATACGCCGGTTTTATTGACACACTACCACGCCGCCTACGTATCAACATGCATGTTCGATGTGAAAACACATTGTTCCTCCGATCAACTATAAAAAAAGGAACCACTGAAGCATCAGCTCAACAGCAAAAATATGAAGGTGGAAAGAATGGACGTCCTGACTGTAACAGACCTGATAAATAGAACCTCGTTGTTTCAGCTTGTCTCTATGCCGACGATGTTGCATTGATAGGATCCCCAGCAGATATGAAACGTTTATTACGAGTAGCAGAAAGATATTCTCTGGACCTTGGATACAAATGGCACCCTGATAAATGTGCCATTACTGAACCACCATCCAATCCTTGTCCCTAACACCAACAACCAAACATCATCATCACAATATCAGCTATACAACAGAACAATACCCTTGGTTGACAACTTTCAATACCTTGGGATCCCATTTAATCACAATGGTATTAATTCTGCACAGCTAATAAACCAACGCACCACCAAAGCAACAAGAAGTATGGCGCTACTGCGACAACTTGGTGTGCATCAGTATGGCATTGGTTTATGGCCTGCCCTTCGAGTATACCGCACCTTTGTCAGACCAGTTCTTGAATATGGAATAGCAATTGCCAATCTTACAGCAACACAAAAAAATAAACTCCATGATGCACAAAAAGGATGTATAAAAATGGCCCTTAATCGGAATAAAGCAACACACTTTCCAACTATTGTTCCAATGGTGTTAGCAGACTTGCCATAATGCACACTCGTACCCGTACATTACAACTTAAATTTGCTGCTCGACTTCAAAACCTACCAACCACACCACTGGCTCGTTCCATTGAACTATCTTTTCTCTGGAACAAGAAAAAAGATAAACATTGGAAACACCTTACGTCGAACAACTCTTTTTACCAGCTTTACTCCAAATTGAAATATAGCAACAACCCTCCAAAGGATCCACTTGAACAAGCAGTCTCCCAAAAACGGGATGAAGAAGATAAAAGCCGGGTTAATAAAAAGAAAACTATTCGCTGTCTGCGGGATAAAAGAATGATCGACCCAGTATTATATCTTCATGCTACTTCGCGAGACCGACACAGGCTAATAAAATAGAGAATGCATTGGCTCCCTTCCTATCCTCTAAAAGATTGTCGATGTGGCCATCCTGCGGCAAATAGGAACACTTCGCAACGTGTCCACTAATGGTAGAAATTCTTGAGGAACTACCATTTACTTTTGGAACAATACCTGACCTTAAACAAGACATACAGCCACTCGACTATATTTTAAACCACCTCCCACGCTCAGAAATTGGCTTATCTCGTGGAAAATGGATAAACTGCTGGTTCGTTCTAATCCGTGTTCTCCGGGAAATCGACCGCCTAAGTCACTCCGAAGATGGCTACGAAGAAGATGAACCAGAACCTGAAGAACCACCGCTATCATCACAACTCACATCTCAATCAACTCAAGAAAACAATTAATTAGTTTCTCTTTCTATTCTCCCCTCTTATATAAATTTCTCTTATTTCTTTTTTCTTCCTTTTACAATTGTACCACTACCACTTCATCCACACTAGCTTAGCTTTTCCTCCCAAAGGGGGGTTTTTCAGCTAATGCTACATATCTTTATTCATTTATAACCTTACATCAAAGTACCGCAAGGAAGCGACCATATGCCTATAGGCGTAGGTCAAGCAAGTCTTCCACTTTAATAAATATAAATTTTAACCTAATATAATATCTACGTTACTCCATGTGTAATTTTTTGCCCAATTTGGAAACATTATTATCTGCAAGATATAGAGGTTTGTCATACTGATTGATGGCAGATAATGCGCTGATCATTCTTGCAAATATTATGTGCTATTAATTTTCAAACGAGTCCCGAGTGTGGAAAATATTTATATTTATGATTTCTACCACAAATATTGTGTATAGTATACCATATTTCTATTATAGGAAAGACTTCTATCATCACCAACAATCTCGAATTTTAGTATAGCATTGGTTGTGTATATTTTACATATAAATGCGCCAGAGCAATTCACCGTATCATGTTTAAAATGTATATCATATTTTCAAAGTCAACTGATGACAGAATAAGGTGTGTATTATATCATCACATGATGCCAAAAATACCTAAAAAATGTGTACATTGAGAGAATAAGATACTGAATCATGCAAGAAAGCATATTTCTTATTAAATAAAGTAAATGGTCAATCTAATGAGCATTTATAATAATAACAATAAATGATTAATAAACAATAACAAAAGAGAAAAGAAAACTATCAGTGTTTTTATGCGTGCACCGTTGGCACCTGAGATTTTTATCATATTTGAATGCTAGGATAAGTTCATTTGAATGACCGAATCATGATTACAGCCCACCACCTGGAGTGAATATCAAATTTTATTATCAACTTATACACTGGTTATTATACAAAAGATATTTATATTAGAATTTCAGAATGTTATTATTATTATAATAATAAATAATATATAGAAAAAAAAATTAACATATATACTGTTCAGATACATGGATCAAATAGAACCAGGATTTCATTAAACAAAAACACACGCTTTACTTCATCTTCAGTTACTCCTCCAATGGATATAAGATCAACACTGGATAAACTTGTACTTGTACTAATAATCTGGAGACCTTCTACAGTCATATCTGTATTATGTACACTGAGATGTTGAAGAAATGGCAATTGTGCAATGTCTTGTACAAATGCCTTAACAGCTATTTGACTCATACCATCCAAATGGATAGAAAGGCTGTTCAAACTTTGAATCTTGGCGCATATAACTTTGACATCTTGTTCAATCCCAGTACAACCCAAGAGTTTAATGTTAGCCAAAGAGGAGGTGGATGATTTGTTTTCTGCAAATAGCGTTATCATGTGCCGTAGTTCAGAGGTATTCAATTGACAATTAATGAACCATATGTCACTCAATTTGGGCATCGTATTGGCAAGCATCATCAATGCGCCATCACCTATCATGGTATCCGTGTCTTCCAAATAAAATGTTTCTAAGTTCGGTGTTTGTTTCAATAATGCAGGTAGATACTGGCATAAGGAAGGCGGAACAGAGACAAGCCGAAGGTCTACCAAGTGTATAAGTGTTGAAATAGTACAGAGGGCACTCCAATCCGATTCACTTCGTGGTATTCTGTTAAACATGTGTCGTATCAATGGGAGTCGTGACTCGATGGATAGTTTGCAAACTGTCAAATGATGTGTTTCTATTAACGGGACAATGGTGGTTGCTGATGGAAAACAGCTTGAAGCTTCAAGAATCTTGAGTCCATTGAGTTGTTTTTTAGAATTCTTGGAGGATACATATTCTTCTGAAGGCGTGGTCCAAATGCTAGTTTGCTGATTCACTCGGACTGTACGGATGTCTGGACAATAATGTCGAATAGCTTCGTATATTTCAACGCAGCAATTTATCACGGATATGTTTTGTAAATGTGGGCAGCGTTGTATGAGATTTTGTATATCCATGTTTGTGATGGGTTGAAGCGTCCCAGGTAAACTAAGTATATCACTTGGTGTCGACAAGTCAAGGTTCGTTAATTGTGTTGTATTATTTAATATCATTGGGGAGATAATGGGTAGAGTTGTCTCTGCAAAATATTTTATTGATTTAAGGTTTGGGCAAAGGGTTAAGATTCGAGAGAAACTGGGTATTGAATTTCGCCCCTCAAAATGGATGTCGAGGGAGGTTAATGTCTCAGCGACGCTCGTCAACGCAGAGCATATATCAGAGTAATTTTCTTGTTTGAAACTTTTATCTAATGTTATTATTGAAGAGCCCATTGATGAGTAAAAATGTGTTTTTATTCCAGATGAACTGGATGAGTAATTTTTTCCATAATGGCCTCTTCTTACCAGTGATTAATTGTAACGACTGAAGATTTGAAGACTTTACCATGTCAAAAAGCTGTTTCAGGCTATTTCGAGTGACACAGGTGAACGAAAGGATTGAAAGATGTTCCATATGATGTATTACCAACGGCAACAAAAAGGTATAAAAATGTGATAGAAAAAGGGCTTGCGAAAAATTTAAGTCAATATGTACGCAACGCCATGGCTTTGGATAATCTAGAATAAAGGCGCGCCAAGCAGTGGATACGCGTGCACATTGAACGAGTGTTTGTTGAGGAACATTATCAATAACATGACATGCAATATCGTAAGGAAAGTGGGCAAGGATATCCAATCGACGTCGATGCCGTGCTTCTGAAGATTGAATGGCTTGTTGCAATGTTTTGTAATGTGGATCAATCGTTGGTACATGATGCAAGCCTTGGTTAAAAATTTGGATGGCTCGAGTTTGAAATCCTTGATCCGAGTAACGACGTCCAACTACCAAATAACCGGTTGCATCATAGGGAGCATAAGATATCATGGCCATAGCTTCTTTCAATTCTTCTTGAGAACGTCCTTGTTTTCCCCATGCAATAACACGTGCCTTGAAGAGTGCAACGAGTCTTGTTTGCAGATCTTGAACTAGTGGTAAAGTGTGTTCAATCACAGCATGGTAATGCCCATTTTCGAGTGCTTCCTGAATAATTCTTGAAACACAATCAAATTCATGAGTAGCTGGTGGTGTAATTCTCTTTTGAGACATAGCTGCAACATGAAGGCTATAGTCCATTGTCATGCATTGGGGCAATCCATCTTTGCCGGGCATTGGTAGATTTTTTGACACAATGGTTCCTGAAAGACAAAAATACTGCTACTGATCATTCCGGTTTCACGGTATATTTTAATTTGAATGCGAGCGGTATTATAAAGTTGCATTTATTACCTTATTCTATTCTTTGTGTATGTAGAAAAACTATAAAAGTCAAAAAAGACTCTCAAGGATTTATTTAGAATATTGCTTTTCTTTTAAAATGCGCCTCACTGAACCTTGACCTTTCTTTTCATGCGCTTCTATTTTTCTGTTTTTTACATCAAATAGCAAATGCCTTGTATTATTACTCGATCTGAATTACAGGTTATCACCACTGGCATCTGAATTAATTACCATATTTGAATGGAGGATTGATGGCCATTTGAATGGACGAACATGATAGGAGCCTCAGGTTATGCACCTGAGCGGACGTTTAAAATAATATTCAATTAGCCAATCAATTAAAAGTTTTTGTTTGTTGCCAATGTATCTCTTTTTGCTTAACCTCACTTTGTATCAATATAAATGGTTTTATCTCGTCCTCATGCAAACAAGGAAGAGGACTTAGACAAGGTGACCCTTTGTCTCCTCTCTTATTCAACATTGTACTTGAACCCTTATTGTGCGCAATCAGATCGTCGCCGTCCATTTCTGGTTTCTCCTTTATCACACCTGGAAGCACCACCTTGGATCGTCCCACTGACACACCACCACGAGTAAAGGTCATGGAATATGCGGATGATATTTTTGCCTTTCTCACCAAGCCTAGTGAATTACAATTCCTCTTGTCACTTTTTGATCTTTATGGCAAGGCATCCAATGCCAAGCTTAACAAGGATAAAACTATTGCTTTATCCCTATCAGATGAATCTCAATTGCTGGCAGCATACCCTTCGTGAACAAAGTATTCACAATTGGCATGACAAGTTTGATCCAGAGGCAGTGCTTACCTTGGATATCCATTATCAAGTAATACTGCTCAGCTTTCCAATTTCTTGATTCCATACGAAAAAAAATCGAGCACCATGCCAATATTTTATCCAGTCGTCGATTGTCAATTGCTGGTCGTGGTTTAGTAGCAAATTCGCTCCTGTTAAGCCGTCTATGGCATGTTATCCGTGTGCTACCGTTAACTCAAGAATTTTTACTCAAAATTCGGTCCATCATCATCAAGTTCCTGGCTCACAAGTCCTTCCCAGCTGTTAGCTTTGAAACTTCCACCATACCTCGGAAATTTGGAGGTCTAGGTGTACTGGATCCTGATGCACAACATAAAGCTCTTCAGTTACGATGGATCCTCCCTTTGCTTAGGATTTTCCCGGTTAACTCAGAATCGTTTATCCATCATATTCCTCATTTTGTTTATCCTTCTTCTCCAATTCAATTGATCCTTCGATTCCCCTGGTATTCGAGGAAGGAAGGCCCGCGACTCTAACCACAATTGGCTCTTTCAAGACGATCTTACAAGCTGCATCCAAAATTGGTTTAAACACTGCGTGGATCAATATAACCCCTCTGTTATTCTCGAATTGCCCATTAAGGTGCTATGTCGAAGTTTACCACGTACGTTATCCACTGGTCAAGTCCATCGTTGGAAGGAGGTGAAGGTCAAACAATACTTTTATTTTAATTTGGCTTTGTCACGGTTTATGCCAATAATACCTGGTCGTTCGTATCGTCAGCCAAACCTGGTGAATATATTTTTTAACTTGCTGGATCAAGAATACCAATTAATCACACCAACGCTACGACATCTCTTTAAGCCTATTGATCAAACTGTGAACCGCTCTTTCTGCAATCTACCGTTTCATCCACAACAGCTTTTCCATGACACCATCCATTTTAACAACATACCCATATCTGATCTAGACACCAAAATACTACGTCATATACAACATACAGGTTGGGTATCATCTTCACCGTCATTGTTTAACACGGAGACTAATCGAGTTCCTTCAACTGCCTGGAAATATTTTTGGAATACGCCTTTACCTCACCACGCTCATAGTGAACTATGGCGTTTCTATAAGAACAAGCTTCCTTGTCGTTCTCGTCTCAACCGCCTAATACCAAATAGTTTTCCTGATCCTATTTGTCCTTTTTGCCCCCATGATGATACAGATCAACATTTTCTCTGGGAATGCGCATTAAAAAAACAGGTTTGGACTGGTTTGGCAGAAAGGTTCCTTGTAGAACCACATCTTCTTTCGAACATTTATCAGTAAATCCACCGTCTAGTCTTGAACTCCAAAACATTACCCATATCTCTTTTCGTACATTTATTGGTTGTGCCATTTTATCCATTTGGCAAGCGCATTGGAGGTTCATTTTTGATGAACAAACTTTTTGGCCTAATGGGGTCGTTGCATCCATTATTAGAATCCTCAAACAAATTGAAGCACAAAACTCTCTTCCGTGTACCCCTTAGTATAGCACCATAATATTTGTAAATTTTGAACCATTCTCGGTTTTAAAATAAAATTTCTTAATACAAAAAAAAAAAAACTCTTTTTGCTTACCCGTAATCCTCAACCCGTTTTTAATACGGGAAATTGTTTCTTGAGCAAAAGCAGTATCATGGTGCAAATCATAGTACCATCACGAGCGACAGAGGCCATTCTTAGGCATGACTACTCCCCACATACTACAATTAACCTTGGGACTGATCAAAGCAAGTAGAAAAAATAACATCATATTGGACTATTGCAAAATAACAACAATAAGAGGAGTGAAAAACAAATAAATAAATAAAAAAATAATAATCAACTTACACGAAGCAGAGAAAATGAAATGAGAACACCCAAAAAGCAATGGGGTACTTTATTCCATAACTAAGCTAAAGAATAGGTCAACGTTACGACCAAAAAGATGGCACACGCAAGGTGGCACACTAGTCAACAGAACCAACAAACATTGGAATAGTGGCGTGATACGCAATCACGCCTTACACACAACACGAGAAAGGAGCTGGGCTGTGATATCATACACAAAGACAAGATATGCAGATGAACTATTGTAAAAGCAGAACAATGAAAGAACATGAACCAAAGCAAGAAGTGACACTTCAGTTTTACTGTACAGAACAAAGGAGAGCATCTTGAGAAGATTAATAAAAATATAAAAAAAGAACACTAAGTGCAATATGTCTAATAGCTTCATCCATCCATCACACACAAATAAACATGACAGGTCCTTACCAGATTCATTTTTCTCTTTTCTACTATTAACTGAATATTTTAATGAAGCATATCAAACAAGTTCTCTTTCTCATCTTCTCCATCTTAATCAAAAGAACCAACGATAAACGTACCTTTATTGATCTGCACCTGGGTCAAAGAAAAAATCCTATCAATCGAAACCAATTGGAAAAAAGACCAGATGCGTCTACTTTTCCCAAACAAATGAAAATAGTGCAACGACATCCACAAGCGTAACATATAAGGAAAAAACCCAGTGGGAAAAATGGCCCTTATACATTGAACTTGCCTGCCGATAATCCTTCAATACCGTCAAATATTTACAAATAGATACTTCCAAGGATACATTTACAATTATTTATTCTATTCTGCTTTTTCTCCTTAATCCATCGCACCAACAAAATCTATATATAGATTATATATAAAACAAAACAAAGAGAGAATGATCCAGTGTAGCAAATTGATAATCAAAAACAAAACAGAGTGTGTACATTTAATCCCCACATCCAAACGAATGATATACAAACCAAGGACCAAAAGACATCAACCATAAGCATCAAGAAAATTCATTGCAGAAATTCCACAACTATATACTTAATAATCATTTATTGACCCGTGAATTTGTTGAATACAATGAAAAGCATTTATTAAAAAAAAGGAAGGAAAAAAATACTACAACAAAGGATGTACAAACTTACCCAAAGCGTGTGCTTTTTATTTGAAGGAGAAGAAACAAGAATCAAGCTGAGTAAATTGATTTTATCATTTATAAGAAGAACTTATAGTGGTCAGATCAACAAAAAGATCAATCAACAGAAAGTATTGCTTACCAGTAAAAAGCATGTGCTATTACCAACATCACAGTATACAAACAGATCTCCAAAGAGAGAAAAAGAAATAGTGATCTTGACCATTGGATGAATCATGAATACCTTTAAAATGATTTAATAATATAGAATTGTTTGATCTTGCTTGAATTAATGGTCATATCATTTGGAGAAAAAAAGAAACATAATATAGTATTTATTGCCACTCCTTCCCTAATAAAACTATCCCTGCCTTTTGTTACGCATCAATAGGGACCACCATCCTATTCTTGCTTGCCTTGTAATAAACAGAAAGAGGCTTAATGTCGAACATTATATTCTTTATTGACCAGAGGAAACCATCCAAATAGATTTAAGATCAAAAAGTGAAAGATTCTCTTTATAGTTCTCAAACTTATAATAAAGAATACCCCTTCCATCATGTATTATTTTGATAACAACAAGTTTCTTTTAATTTATAATATGACTTACGTTTTACGGTTATGTATAATGGCCTAATGGTTAAAAGTGTGTTTTTTGAAGTAGGAAAAAAAATGGAACGCGTCAACCACAACACGAACCGCGTGTTTACAAAATTGGGAGTTGCTTTCAACTTGCATGAAATCTCTTTAAAAAGTAGTAATGGTTATATGATGGAAGTCAGAGTGCGTGGTAAAAGAGTTTGGGTCAATCCTTTTCTCTTTCTTTCTTTCTTTCAAACCTCAACATGTCAACCTTTAATATCAGCAATATACAATCGATGAAGGTGGTAAACGTCGCTAAACAAGAAAGACGTTAATCTACATGTCTAAAATAGGCAAAGTATGTTATATTAGCTATGGTAATGGAAGCAACAACCGACTATTAGATTATTCATGGAGTATATCTATTATATCTACTTTAATAGGAAAGAGATCCTATCAAAACAGGAGACCTTAGGACGACCAAAAGATTTCTAAATTAGGCTCCACAAACCCCACTGCTCCTTATTTGAAGCCAAGTCGGAAGTTCATGCCCAGTTCACTCAGTATTGCTGGTTGCCAATTTAATTAATTTTGCTGGTCATTTTTTTTTTCAGTACACATTATATGTCAAGGGGAAGGCGGAGTGACTATATTAGTGCTACGAAAAAGTCCTTGAAATTACATGGATGTTTGACCTGCACCTATACACAAATTAATAAGTATTTGTAGCTTGATGTTTTTAAGTTATAAAATTCATTATGTAGAAGTATAAAAAATTTACGTACCATGCAAAAAAGTTGATGATGGCGAGACCAAACGATAAATTTGATCCAGTTCGAAATGACTGGTGGTAGTTGCTGTGGTAGTTGTGGATGCTGATGGGTTGTAGGGCGGGAGAAGTTTCTTGTCGCTTGAAAAAATAGTTGTGACCACAGCTAACCCAATACCGGTTGCGCCAACAGCATCTCTGTTTAAAGTAGTATATCCGGCTAATACTGCTGGACAGTTACTGTTGTTGCATGTAAGCGCACCATGCGAGTTCTTTTTTTGTTTTTTTTCCATCTTTGAGTATAGTTGCGGGCAGTAGACTGAGTGGTTGGAAACAAAATACGCATATCTGACTTGACATATGTTCATTCTGCAAGGCAACTGTTGTTGATGTGCGGTGTGCCTTTCGAAACCTCTTGCCCCCTCTTCGGGGCCTTCCTTTCAGAAAGGTATTGAAACCCATCCCTGTAAGACCAATACTATTAATTCACGTGTGTAAGGTTAGCCTTAATCTTGAAATGATATCAAAAAGGATAGATTCAAAGAATTGAACACATTTATCAATAGAATAATAAAAAAAGACTTACAGCATCATTACTTTTAATTGCTTTCGATGGTACGGGAGTTTGGCAGCACATGATTTTTTAACATATTCACGTTCCTTCCGGGCTAGCTTGACATAAATATTATGACTCGCCACGTACTAATGTCGATGTTCGTTCATAGCTGCTGGGCAATAGTAAAATTCACGAAGAACATTTTTTACAGAAAGTCGTACCTATTATATATATACAAAAAAAGATTGAGCTATCATACTATTTTCCAAAAATATATAACTTTTAGGATGACTACCTTTTGACACCGCAATAATTCTTCTGGGTCGATGATACCAGTAAAAGAGCATGACTTTAATTGTTCCTCAGCAAGAACAACCTTCTTATTTCTTTTTCGCTATTGAAATATTGAAAGAGTACAATACTCAATATATTAATGGTTACTTTACTTTTTACTTTTTATATATCTTCAGTCACCAACCTTTTTACGCTTTTCCCTCCTTCTGGCAAACTTCCTGGCAAATGGCTCTTCGTGTACTTGTTCGTTTGTTATTGAAAATGGTTTTGGTAATTTCAGATCTTCAACTGAAAACGCTGTCTTCATAAATTTGATCTCATTATCCAGCATTATCCGTAATTTTTCCAGTTGGTCATTTTTTAAAGCATCATCTGTCAATGATATAAAATCAACTTCATGACTTGAATGTATAACCCAGTTACAATGCATTTCCTCAAACTGCTCGTGTTGCTGTTGTAAATCCTGTGATTTGCTTTTTTCGTCAGATACATCATGTTTCATATCAGGCTGTTGTTTTTCAACAACGTCTTGTTCCGTTTTTCCAGTATCTTGCATATTATCAATAATTTGGAGCTGTCGTTGTTGGTGTTGTCATTGCTTGTTGTACAAATCCACATGGAAGCGTATATTGTTGTTCGTTAATGGAACTGTTTGAGATAACACTACATGGCCATAATCTGTTGCTCCATATACACATTTGTTCATATCAAGTTTAGAAACATCAATATTTGCTGAAATATCTTCATGTTGCATTCTAGTTGGTGTTGGTGTTGTAGGTGGAACAGAAGAGGGCGGATCATTTTTTCCATAATGATTAACGGCCTATTGGTAACATAAGGAGCTTAATAAAAAACCCAAAAAAAAAGATTAAACAATACAAGAAAAACAATCAAGATAACCACTTACTTTGTTCAACTGATATTTCATACTACGAAAGTCCTTGATTTTCCTTTGCGCAAGCTTGAGCAAACTATTCGCTTTCCTCTTCTCTTGGACATCATCTTTTAGTTTTTTGCTAAGTAGTTGTTTTACTTTGCCCTTGCTTTTCTTCAATTCGTCCTTTGCAGTTTGCCATGCTTTGGTTGCTTGCCCTGCTTGCTTTTTCAATTCAATTTGGGTTGTTTGTAGCTCCGTGATTGATCCTTCTACAGATTGCAGATCCTGTTCCAACTGACTTTTAGATTTTCCTGCAAGGTGAGGGAGGATGTTGACATAACTGCTCTTCTTGCTGTTACGTTTCTTCTTTTGTCGTTTCTCGTATTCTGATATAATTGGTGTGTGATTGTTTTTGATCGTGCCTAGTAAGGACACTGTCTTGTCAGGACGAACCACCATCCGGTTGGCAAAAACCATCTTATGCATATCACACAATTTCTTGACCTTCGTGTGGTCGAAGAAAGACCACCACATAGCGTCCCCATCTTTGCGAGCAGCAGATGAAGTAATTGGTTTGCCACTTCCAACAGGGGTAACTTGAAATGGACCTTGAGGAATACCATATTCATGTGGCGTTAATGTTTCATATATGATGGCCGGGTTTATAGCTATGGTATGAATCTTGTGAGGAGGAACATCAGGGGAGATATCTTGAATATAATCATTGTACCCAGCAGCCATCAAAATCGCATTTCCTAATATGATGAAAGGCAACTGTGTCAATAGACACATGGATTCTGAATCAGGTGTGTATGATAGCAATTGATTTGTTATAAGCTTGATTGTCTCTACTTCATTTGCTTTGAGTGATTTGTTATGGCTTGTTTTTAGGATTTGTTCATCGGTTAAATTGCCAGCACGATCAATTTTTTTGCTTTTTAATAGTGCCTTGATCACACCTATAAACATTTCAGATAATCTTTAGATTCTATAACTTAAGGAACATTTTCATCAAATAGAATGATTTCATTTAAGTATTGTATTACCTTCCAGTGCTCGAATACGTCCTGTACTTGTATCCTTTGGTTGTTGTTGCTGCTTATCAGTCGCTTTTTCGACCTTTTTACTTCATCATCTTTCTCTCCTTCTGTTTCTTCCGCTTCATCTGCCTCTTTTTCCCATTTTTCGATTATATCACCGACACCAAGAGTTTTTGCGTCTTGAACAGCAGACTATATTGATATAGGTACAAGTACAATAAATAAGTATTTTTTTACGTCGATAATAAAACTGCACTAACTATGAATTACCTTAGGTATTTCCGGTGTCATGCTCCTCTCTTTGTCATTGGGATATATATTGGATTCATCTCTCTGAAGAGTTGTTAGTAAGTCATCTAAATCATTTAAAAGTAATCAATATGGGCAATACCTGGTCTGGATTCTTCATCAAAGATTCCAATTTATGTATACGTTTTTCACACGAGTGTATCCGTCTGTGGTACTTTTCTTTGTTGCTTTCGTCGGATTGAGTTTTTTTCTGATGCCTTTTAATTTGATGACGTTCATGCTGGATCTTTGACTTGATTTGCTTTCGAGATAGAGTTTTGGATGGTTGGACCATGTCATCAGATTGTTGCGTCTCATTGATGTCTAGCATTTTCTTTGCCACGGCCTTCATTGCTTTCTTTACACGTTCCACATATATAGCTTCACGTGTTGGGGCGAGATGAAGTCGTAAAAGAACGCGAATAACTTTTCTTTCTACACGCTTATAGATTGCTGCTCCTTCCCACATGTTTTTGAAGCTTGTACTAAACTCCTTGATGCCAGATGCTATAGTAGTACTTATGCCTTGCGGTATGGAGGGAAGGTTGCAGTTTTTGAACGTTAAATCATACCAAAAAGGGTGATTCGGGTCGTTTGTGCTGTTCTTTTTATCCCCGAGATGATATGATTGTATGTGCTGGAGGTGGTTGTCATAAAACAGACTTTGTAGATCACTGACACCAGTCTTTGATTTGTATACTTTTTCAAGTTTCTCTTTCAATGAAATGTTCGATTTTGCAATCATAACCTTCCCTTTTTCATCCATAGGTCTTTTATCTCGTATGGTAAAAGACGCTGGGAATATTTTTAACATTTGGAAGCCAGATTGTTCTATTTTTAATTGAGCATTGTCATCCTTGATAGTGATTTGATGCTGAGCAACTTGCATAAGGTTATTCTCACCAAAACGCTGATGTTTGAGACAGCTGTTGTGGTATGAGCTGCAGCTTGACTGATCGCTTTTGTACATGTTCATGAGACACGTCTTCCCGTAAAATGCTGTTGATCCCAATGATTGAGCTTGTGCGTTTGTTTTTATCATCAATCTTGTCTTCGTCGTTGTTGTCATTTTTAGAGGATTCTGTTGCTGTCCCTGTTGTTGATTTGGTTGTAGAAGCATTATCTTTAAATTCATTGTATAGTTTTTCATAATAATTTTTTTTGATCATCTGCCAGGTGCTTTTAGTCGTCCTCTCTAAAGTCTTGTTGATTTGTCTGGTGGTTCGATCTATTCCATGTCGTTGTTTGGTTAATTGTGCTACCATTTCCATTGTACCTTTAGGACAATTAATTTTCTTTTCCAGAAAAATAGCAAACTCGTCCTTGGTGTATTTTGATGCATTTTCATGGACGATCTCCTTAAGCTTTTGTTGTAATACTTCATTTAGTAATTTGGTAATTGTTTCTTTGTCAGCCTTTGATGTTTTTGTGAATTTCCTTTTTCCTGTCTCCAAAGATCCCTCTTCAATCAGGGTTGCAGCTTGCTGTGGTGTTGCTGTTGAAGTCGACATTTGGATTCATATTACAATGTGAGTGATGTGAGGAAACAAAAAAAAAGTTTAGAAGAAAAAGCGTGTCGCGTGTTTTCGCGTTTTACCCCACAATTTAAAAAATAATATTCCGAAATTTATAAACAATTGCTCCTTTTGATGAGAAGTATTATTTAGGAGTTAATAGTTTTAATAAATATATTCACACCTACAGGATCATTACTTACAATGAAATAGGCTGTATATAATAATGTACACATTCACTGTGATGTTTAGTAGCTGCAATGGATCGATGTGAATATGTAAATTATTTAAATATTAATTGGATGTAAAGCAGGTTGTTATTCATCCCCGTCGCACCTGGATAAGTTATAGAAATTTAAAATTCATCAAATGTAACAGGAAATGAGTACATACATCTATTGTAGCAATAAGGAAATTGTAATGACGAGTTTTATTCTATTATATATTCAGTCAAGGTTCTCCTATTTTGGATGAACATTGGTATTTAAGCATTTTGATACCATATATAAAGCAACAACACCTCTCTTCTCTTCTTTTCTCGTCATATAAAATTTTCGTCCTATTGATCTAGTTTCGCGCTGATTTCGTCTTTATCATAACTCGAGTATGTGAAGGAACAAGAAGTCTATTTGGATTTAGGATAATTTATAGTTTATTAATGGGAATAATATCCATATAGTTATTTAATTCGCCTTATTGTTTTGTATCGCTCGTTATCAGCCTTTATCTTTTATTGTCATCGTTGTATCTCTGCTGTTGCAGTCGCTTTATCTCTGTCCTCTTATTATATTTGGGTATGGATCAGCCGTTTATTTATTCTGTAGTTATTAATTTAGTGTGACAGTCTAACTGTACTATCACTAAAATAATGTAATTAAACTTTTGATTGGGCTCACTATATCAAAATATTATTGGACGAGAAAACACATTTTTTTTCACCTTTTCTGCTTTAACTAAATACTTCAATGGAAGTGGATCAAGCTCAAAAGGTAATTTTAACCAACGTTTTCTCTTTTTAAATCTTTTATGCTTTCTGTTTATGAAAAAAAAGTGGGTTATTTTGGTTACATCAAGAAATTTTAGTTGATTGAAGGGCTTTACAGCGCAAGTGGCCCAGGTATAGCGAAAGAAATCCAAGAGCAGCTATTGGCCATTCAACGACAACCTCAAGCATGGCAAATCGCGTCTCAATTGCTTTCCATTGAGGTAAAATTCCTTTTTTTTTTCCACATAAAGTAGAAGCTGCTTTTTTTTTTATCTCCTAGGAAAAAGTATATAAGCTCACATTGCAAAGTAGTCAGATCAATGTCGGTTCTTTGGTGCACACACGTTCCAAGTAAAAATAGCACGCGATTGGTATGCTCCACCTATATATATATAAAATCAATGGAATGTGGATAAATAATATAAGGTTATTTTAATTAGGAACACATTCCCAGAAGAACGTATTGAATGGCTTCGTGAAGAATTATTGTCATGGATCGTTCGATCGTCCACAGGACCTCTTTTTATCACAACAAAACTTTGTCTTGCTGTAAGGATATATATGAACATAGAGGATTCTTCATTGATCCATAGATAAAGATAATGGGTGAGAAAATAATACTTATATATTATTCGTTTATAGCTTATTACATATGCATTTCATACCATTCCCCAACACTGGAAGAATTTTGTTGCTGCATCTGTCCATACAATGCAAAATGGTGCACAGACCCTTGGTATTCAGCCGAGCAATATCAGCATGACGATCTTGGAGTTTTTAACATTAGTTCCAGAGGAAGTGTCTAACACAGAGATCATTGGGGGAAAGAGGTATTTATAATATTTAGGATAATTTCAATGGATTGCATTTCCACTGAAATAGACTGACTTTTTTGTTGGATGATTTCAGAGCACAAGTGCTACAAGAATTAAAGGATGGTATACCATTGGTGCTATCCACATTATCTTCATTTCTCATAACGACGAGTAGCGATACGGATGTGGATGTCATCGTGCAGCAAAAGGCACTTGGCTGTTTACAGAGTTGGATTCAATATGGTGTTGATTTTGAGTAAGTGGATATTTGATTACCTAAATGAATTAATTTATTTGTTCTTACTTTGTTTTGATTTGTCTAATCCATCCTATTGCTTTGCTTATCATTGATGAACAAAAAAAAAAGAGAAGTTTACCTTCTTATTCGACAATCAATGCTATTTCTCGGCAACGAACAATTATTTCGAAATGCGGCGGATGTTCTCTTGGAAACAATGCAACAATCATCCTATGCCAAATACAATACGTTACGTAACGATTTGCTCGAATGTTTTTCATCTGACGAAATGAGATTGAAACTTACAAATTGTATTGCAGGTATTTAGTTTATATACTGTATGAAACAGTCATAAAAAAAAAGGTGGTGTTAAACTCTCTCTGAATTTTATATATACAAAAATATAGAAGAAGATGATGAAGTGGGAATTCTACTAGCTAAATTGCTTACTGGATTTGGAGAAACCTTTACCGAGTATATCTCTGACCATCTTGCTGCTCCCAGCATGATTGCATTATTGAATATGATTATGCAATTGACCGATTTTCCTGGGTATTTTCCTACAGATCAAGAAGTAAGTGAGATTCCACTTAATTTCTGGTATGTACTACAAGAGACATTGTTTGATGATGGGATTATTCCTATCCGACAACAAGTTTCCATCGTTACCGATGCAGATGATGATGTGGTAGTAGATCGAGCAACAACACATTCTGAACATATTGCTTGGATACGCCAATGTGGAGAAACGGCGATGGCTGTTTATCGTGAGCTCGTTAGTGTAATGAAGCGAAAAGCTGCATTTCCAGAAGATTCGATTTGGCAATCATGGCCCAAAGGTGCGTAATTCTTCATTTATACACAATGAAAAAGCAATGGGATGATAAAGTAATCAATAACTTTTCTTTAAAACAATTTATGGATACAGATATTAAAGAGAAGTTTAGACGCTGTCGTCGAGATTTGGGTGATACAATGATTAATCCATATTATGTATTGCGAAATGAATTATTGGATATTTTACTCAATCATACATTTACTATATTGAATCAGTTAAACAGCTCACGGTCCCAGCTATTGACGGTAAATATTTTTAAAACGAAGCATGAGTAGAAAACAAAGGCGGAGCCCTATTTTAGCACCAGGCTTGATTTACAAAATCTCTATTTTATTCTTTCAGGACCTTGAAGCAACCATGTTTTGTTTAAAAAGTATTTGTGAAGAAATACCACCCGATGAAAATACATATATTCGAGAATTTTTTGGACCCAAAGTACTTGGACGATTACCTACGAATGGGGATTTTCGATTACAAAATACAACTTTATTGTTAATGGGTTCATTAGCTGAATGGCTAAAATTACATCCAGAGTTCCTTCCACCTGTGATGAATTACATTGTTCCGTGCCTTAGCGTTCCTCGATTATCCATGTCTGCAGCTAGCGCATTTTCAGATATATGTGATACATGTAGAGAATCGTTGACAGATGAATTGGAAAGTCTTATGCATGTATACAATGCTATGGCCAATTCAATGATTGAGGTGAGTGAATATTTTATCTTGGATCATGGGGATTTAAATTAAATTAATACTGATAATAAATTATCTTATAATATAGTCCAACATTATGCAAAAAGTGGTAGAATCTGTTGCAGATGTTATCCAAGTATTATCTCCAGAAAGAGCCATTGCTCCACTTATGGTAAGAAAAAACAGTAGAATGAGGAGGGAGGAAAGGTAATATACGAAACCAAGAGAAACTGAACAGGCAGTTTACTTTATTAGGCATTAGCCGGTGATATTCTTCAAGGCGTCGGAAAAGCACTCAACGCTATTGAGGATGCATCTATAGACTCTCGTGAAATTATCCTCGCCCAATTACAATATCTATCTGCCTGCTGTCGCGGTATTCAATCTCCCAACGATGATTATCAATCATTATCAGCTCGAAACTCAAATTACGATAATTTCGCCAATGGACAACTTGAAACCTTGTACGCCAAAGTGGATGGTTTTCAACAATTTACGTCAGCCATTTATTCCTCTGTTCAACAAATAGCTACAGCTTGGCGAGATGATGAAGAAATTATGAAGGCACTTACTCATTTTATCGAAGCAGGTGTACGAGCCATCAATCCATTATTGACGTTATCATTTGACGATTTAATTGGATTGATTATTACAAGCTACCAGGCAACCGGATTTGGATGTTGGTTACACACAGCTACATTGATAATAACTGTTTATGGTGGGCATGAAGCAAATTATTCTCGATTGTGTAATTTACTTGGATCGTTAACTGAAAGGACACTTGGTTTTATTGGTTCCATTGAAGGTATAGAAGAGTTCGTACATGAAATATTTAGAGGAAACTGGAGGCATAGGGTATTTACAATTGACTCGCTTTTATAATTTCTTTTGTGTTATTACTAATAGATATGGAACAATTTCCAGATGTTGTTGATAATTATTTTGAATTATTATCAAGAGTAAGTTTGAATGTGGTAAAAATAATTTATGAACTTGACTGATATTTTATTATTTTAATTTGTGTGTGTGGTTTTGTATTAGATAATTGGAAGATGCCCTATTGTATTCTATCAATTACCGAGAGAAATGATTAATACTATATTTTTATTTGCCATCGCTGGTATGGGACTTCAGGAGCGACTTGCTTTGAAAGCTGCCTTGAACTTTATGGTAACTATATGGCTCTATAAGAATATACTAGTTCGAAAAAAGATTATTTCAGTATATTTATAAGCTTGAATGCATTTTAGGCGGATTTTGTTGCTCAAGAATATGATGAGGATAGTCAATTGGCAGTAACGACGCATTCTTTAGTCATGAATATGGGGTTGCAAATTATGGAGCGATTATTGGCTGTAAGTTCTTGAATCACATTTTCCCCTATAAAGATAAAGGAAGATCTATAGATAATTGGGCGTATCTATTTAAGCATTTGAATCTATCTTAATCTGCTTTATTTTTTTCATTAGGGTATTGGTGGTCAGGTACCACGTTCATTCTCAGGACCGCTTGTTGATGTGCTATACAAATTAACTGGGCGCTATATTGAAGGGTGTAGACATTGGCTTAATCAATTACTTGCACAGGTACATTATTATTATTGGTCCCTTTTTTTATCTACAGAATCTTTTTTATGATATCTTATACTGCTTTACTTTGGAAATGCTGCCAATAGGAGGGTTTTCCATCCGTATTAATTCAACAATCAGATAAAGACACATTTATTAAAGGAGTTACCGGGTAAGAAACGGGTTTCTTTTTTGGCAAAAAAAAAAACCTAATTTATAACAATCAATTAATCATTTTTTTTTAGAACTCGATCATTCAAGCGTTTCAAACAACACACACACGAATTCTCTATTAAATGTAGAGGTTTGAATAACACAGCATTTGGATCTGTTGCTTAATAGGCAGCAGAAGGATGAAACGCTATCCTAGATTCTTCATTCTACATTTTACTCTTTTTCTACCTCACACTATTTTTTTTAATAAAGTCATGATTCTGCACATGCACTTCAACATTTCCTTATCCGGCCGACCTTTTTACAGCAACTATGGACTGGCCCTATTTTTTTTTTTTTTTTTTACAACAGTACATATGTCAAATACCATTTGGAAAAAAAATACATGTATTTACCTTTTACCTTTTATCTTTTCGCTTTCTTTCAATAAATATATTATAGAATCCTCAGTTAGACTTTTTGATGTCTAAAACTATACATCTGGTAGATTTCAAATGAATTTTTACAACAAAATATGTTGCAGTTTATTCTCTTACATATCCTTAGTTTTCAATCGTAACAATAATTATAAATTTCTGTTTTGAAGAATATAATTTACTGTACCCGTCATTGACGTTTTATCCGTTAGTTCATACATCACTAACTAAAGGCCAAACCCAAGGTTACTTCATCCAGAGGAGAAATAATACTTTATATATATACATATATGTATTATAAATGCAAAATGATTATACAAAATATACAAAGAAGTCATAGGATACAAAAAAATGGGATTGCTTGATAGTGTGGGTATTTTTATAAACCAAGGTATATATGTATGAATAAATATGTATGAATAAGTATTATATATAAAAATTTACAATTAATGATATGTTAATAATAATGAAACTCTACTTTATCAAATAAGCTAATTCCATTTGTTCTCTTGTTGTCACAGTTGTTGAGCTACCATTGGTGGCAACATTCGTCGTTGATGATTCTGCGGGCACAGTAGATAACCCATTCATCTCGTTTTTTCCTTCTACATACCCAAATAACACATCGTGATGTGATTGAGAAATATCATCTTCATCTGGGGATGATCGAGTCATTGGATGAAATTTAAAATGAAGACTTCTTTGGCAGGAGAATGTAATCATTTGATATATAGCTCGTACAATTCCCAAGCCACTGGTAATGCAAGTCAATAATACAGATGCCACTGGTGCATGCAACATCATTAAATAGATCGCCACTACAGTATGGGGTATGTCAGCAATAAGGACCTTAATCCAACTGAGGACGACGGGGATACGATGCTCAATTGGAAGACGGTAAGCAGACAAATTCAACATTCGTACTTCATACAAAGCAAAATTATTCAAATCCAATGTACAAAGCAAAAAGACAGGCCAGGTCCGACGAATGACAAGGATGCTGAAACGATGGCAACAATAGCGATAAAGGAAACCGTTGGCAATAAGATAAATACCAGTAGTAATGACAAGAACAATAAGGGTGGTTGGATAAAGTGGTATTTGTATGCCCAGATAAACAATCATAGTAATCAAATTAATACCACTAAAAACGGAATAAAACACGCGGAGCCAGATACCAAATGAGGTATGTTGATGCTTTTTCACCAAAATATAAATCCATATGAATACAATAAGAACCAGACAAGATGCAACCACAATCCATTGAATCGTGTACCGGCGCATGATATCTCCAAAACTTGGCACAAGATTGCAATGCTGGCATACATCCCATGGATTTCCGATGCCGGAACACAAGATTGGGTTACCATCCAAATTACATGCTATTGTATCGCGCAGTGAAGAAGGGATTTTGCCTGTTAATTCATTACCGGATAAGTCGATATCATTGAGCTGTGAACTTGATAAACCTTCATCATCGTCACTGGAATTTTTACTGGGAAAATCGCCATGGATTTTATTCCCTGTCAAATTTAATGTCGTAAGTGGTAGTGTGCTGAGTATATTTGCTGGCATAGCATCTACTATGTTGGTATGGTAGGAGAGGGACGATAAATGCTTTAGTTCACTAAGCCATGTTGGAAATGTGGCACGCTGCTGTTGATGTTGATTATAAGCCGTCGCTACGGTCAAGCTTTGCAAATATTGCCCCAGTGTTGGTACCATTATTGGTGCAAGCCATTTAGAAACGTCGAATGTAGGGTCATTTATTTGAATATCTAGTTGCGTCAGTTTCGTACAATTTGCCAACCATGAACCGTCACTATCATTCATCAATGGTGATGATGGTGCAATATCTAGTGTAAGATTCGTTAATGACCCACATAGAGAGGTGAGAGCGATGGATGAAGACGATGATCCGTTAGTATTGCCTTGTCCCTGCTGCCAACGGGTACCAAGCAAAATAAAGTTTTTTACAGATGGAAACGCGTCTGGTATCCATGTTGGAATGAAATTACTATCAGAAAGATCTAATATATTTATAGATGGTGATATGGTATTATTCCCAAGACTGGGGAAAGTAGAAGAAAACTGAGTGCCTCGAATTTCTAATGATGCTATTAGGGTTAAGTGATTGAATAAACTGGGTGATGAAAAAAATGACGGGCATAATGATTGATCAATATAATAGTTTAACGTCAACTTTTCGATTTTAGTAAGTTTTGAAAGAATAGATACAGTGCTGTTGTCACATATTATACTGGTGCTGCTGTCTTGCTGGTGCTCTTCTTGACTACTGTATTCTAATGCTGTGATTTCTTTTTGGTCATTACAAGTAATTTGTAGCCCTTGAAATGCTGTGTTGCAGCAAAATGACGGTTCGTTATTATTGTTTGGAGTTCCAATAAAGTGAGCCCATAAAGTTTGGCACATCTCTGTCGTTGCATAATCCTGCTGAGCCTTTACTATTTGAATAAAAAAAGCTGCGAAATATATGGCTAACACCAAAGATAATGGTTGTTGCAGGATCGCCATTAACATTTATATTATGTATACGGAATATGTACAGAAGAAAAAAAAAGTTAAAGAGAAAGATATCATAAATATAAGGGAAGGTCATGTGATATTTTATACATAAAAAAAGTAGCTTCGCCAAGGGCACCTGTAAACAGGCTAATTCCTAAAACGGAAAGCAATTTAAGGAAGAAATTCAAACAACAATGCCACTATCGGAACAAAGAACCTTTGCATTCGATCGACCTTTCCTTCTTTCTTGGCGTTCTTGTTTTTGTAATACTGCATAAGTGACGCATCGTTGGTCTACCATGTGGACAATTCTATTACATCAAAGCAATAAATATTTGTTATTAGAAAGAATAAGATGGGTGGTGTAAAGTAATAATAGAAATCAGTAAACTTACCCAAGGTTGATCAATTTCACCCATATGCTGAACAATCTATATTGGTTGTATTATTTGTTTGTCAATTAAAAAGCTTTACTTATAATAATTTTGGTCGAAATCATAAAATTATTAACGAATACTTTACTTGACACATTTTACGTATATTAAGGCAATGGCCTATCATTACTGAACTTCGACATGCTCGAGAGGCAAACATGGCGCGTGCACGAGAGCATCGTACCATTCGACCGGGTCGTTCCGATAGCGCAAATACCAGTTCACTAAAATCTATGATAGTTTATCGTTATTAATAATTTCTTAAATTATTCATTTCCTACCCGTATCCCCTTTGTTAGAAAGTATATATTGATGAATACTTTAAAAAAAAACAAATAGATGGTACCTCTTTTATCAAACAGCACATTTCTAGATATAGGTTGAGAAACAACACGTATTCTTTGGGTAGGTTCCTTATCTGGATCAATTTCAAGCTCAAAGCCATTTGCACGTAGAATTTCCGCATTTTCTATAGCAACCAATTCTTCAGCAACAGTGAGATCTGGATTTTGGGGTCTAAACATATGATTTTAAACCTTCCATTAATGCATGTTTTCTCCAAATATTTATTGATAGTAGGACGTTCCACACCTTTTTTTTTTTTTGAAAAAAATATAAATTACCTGATCAACCGTTGCCCATCAATAATTGTTGTTAACTGTAAAGTTTCAAAGTTATATTTTTCATCCGATGCATGCTGATCCACGATAAATAAATCATCATCAAGCATTGTAATGATAAAGCCAAGATTGAATTGTCCAATCACTTTCATTTTTGCAAAATCCACCTTTGTGATCACCCGACTCAACACTGCTGTTGCAGCCTCGTTATCATCTGTATTCGTCAAATTCGCGTCATCAAAAGTAGTAACACTTGTTGCAGCGGTGTCGGAGGTGGAGGATGCATCAGTATTGGAATACCGTAGTGGTTTGTTTATTGAATTATTGCATACGTCAGGTCGAATAGAGATAGATCTTGTCATACAGCGAGTATACCATGGACCAGGTGTACCGAATATCACACTTTCATTATCTTGAATTGCAACCCTTGCCAGATTTGCATCTTTTTCATTTTTATTGACTTTAGATTGTTGAAATGCTTGCACCTCTGATGGTGAAGATGAAGATAATGGTAGGTCTATAGTCGTTTTAGTAGTAGTTACAGACATTGGAACATCACCATCTTCATCAGCTAATTCATCGTCAACCTCTTCTTCCCTATCAATGAGTCCATTACGTTGAGTTTCAGAATTTCGTTGTTCATTCGATCTTGAACGTTTATTCATGAAATCCATGATGGTAGTACTATTGATTCGTTTTCTACCATTCATGGTTGAACTCGATGATGATGTCCTTTGGTTGGAATAAGTGAAAGATGCTAAAGAAGCACGTGTTACAGGTGCTTTTGGGCGTGATGATGATATTTGAGGAGCTATAGTCACTCTGGCTGTTGGTGATGTTGGCGTTGACAATGTTGTGTCATCTTCTTGTAACATGTCTGTTTCCATTGGGTTTGATATCGGATCAACTGGTTCCACACAAGTTGCATCTGGTAAGGTATCGATAGAATCTTGCCTTTGGCTCGAAGCTATAAAAGATCCTACAGTAAATGTAGAGCGGGATGGTTCAAGTTGCTCTCGTAGATCGTTCTATATTTGAAGCAGTCCATATTAGCCATATTGTTGAAATAAATAAAAATGGTCATTTTAAGTATTCACATACGATAATGAACTCGATTATTCTTTGTTCGTCATGTAAAAGAATAGTCCTTTTATCCGGTGTAACATTAACATCATACAAATCTATTAAATAAATACAGGATGAAACAGCTATTGTAAGTACACAAAACAATGAAATTAATGTACCAAAGAGGGAAAGACTTTTACTAGTTGGAAGTCGGATATCAGCAACAATGAATGGGTATTGATTAGTAACAAAGGATCGGTATAATTCATTAAATGCTTTCGAAAGCTAATAAAATTGAAAAATATCTGTTAGAAAAATGAATATGGATATGGATAGTGATACGTCAGTTTCACACTAACCTTTGGAAGGACACAAGGCCGACCATTGATAAAAAAATATTGTCGATCCCCACTACTACGTCCATATCCAAACTCAGGTTTTGAAATAAATCCATGAATAATCGGCTGTATCCTGTATAATAAATGGTTTATGTAACATGACCTCACAATATAAAAAGAATAACATATAACTAATTCTTTTTGTTACTTACTCTGATTCAATATTATTCCCATGGTGGTTATCTTGATTCAATGCAGTGCGCAAATCGACTTGAAAAAGCATGATTTGGGATAATGTTTTTACACCAAAAATATTGGAAATATTTTCACGTACTGCCTTGTTACCGCTGGTGGCGATAGATCGTGTAGTTGCCCTGCATATAAACATTTGAAAACGCACTATGCTGGTAAATGTCTTTTTTTTCTACAAGTAATTCAAAGTGAAAAAATATATACCCCCGAGAGAGTTGATTCATGGCAGTGATTTTTGTATTTTTTGCAATGATCCCATAAGCTTGAATAATAGCAAGAGCTTTTCCATATTCTCGCTTGATATTACGTTTAAATTCTTGCTGTCGAACAGGCAGTGCGTGAAAAAATTTGGATAATTGGATCGTTGTACCCATCTAAATGATACAGAATGAAATAGAACGCATCATTAGTTCGAGTGAAAACATATAGTAAAAATAAAACTAAGAAAATGGTTCACCTACAGCACGAGCAATTGGCGTTTGTGATACAAGATGCCCTTCTGCATCATATACGAGTTTGACACCTCTGGGTGCTTGATCACTGGTAGCAGTAGTCACAGTCACTTCGCATAATGCACATAAAGAACTCAGAGCTTCTCCTCTAAATCCAAACGTTGTTACACTTTCCAAATCCTCAAACCGTTTGATTTTTGAAGTATAATGTTTCAAGGCTAAATAAAAAAAATTACATGTTAATAATTAGTATCCTATATTGTGCAAATATTTATCAATTAATCAAATCCAATACTTGCCTAAACTTTCATAGTTTTCAGGTGAAATGCCACATCCATTATCAATAACTTCAAGATTTTCTATACCATTTTCTTTAAATTTGATTTCTAAGAAAATAAAAAGCATGAATTCTTTCGATTAATACTGAAAACTAAGAGGGAAGAATTAGTGAACATGTTCCTTTTCCCTACCGATTGATGTAGCACCAGCATCGAGACTGTTTTCTACAAGTTCTTTGATTGCCATTGCGAGATCAAGTACAACTTGGCCAGAACATATTCTATGTACTGTTTGCTTATCGATGGCAGAAATTGCACTCATGTTTAAATATGCTATTGAAAGAAAAATGGAGCTAAAAGAAAGTTGCGATTCAAAGATGAAATAGAGAGAACGCGTCTTTTGTAACGGATAGTCAGCGCGACAGGACGCGGCGCAACCTGGCTACAAATGTTATCGGTGTTTTCCAGAATTTTTCTAGCCCCTTAGCTGTGGATATTTTGCCAATATATTTATTTAGTTTGACTCACACATGTACATGAACATAAAGTATGCATAGAAAGGTCAATATTTGTATTCAAGCTGATAAGCTTTCAATCCAAAAGGCCTTCATATAGGAAAATAGAAAATTTCCTCGGGTGTTGTTGTTACGACTTATTTATACCCAACAAAAACAAAACAAAACATAAAAAGGATCTAGTCGTATGATGCTTTCCTAATGGAATTCATGGGATTAGATAGCACTAATGATAACAAAGCTATAATAAATGAAAATGACTGATAAAAGATCCATACAGGGCGGGTAAAAGTTGAGTGGATGATTTATATTTCCTGATTGCTATATGGACATGTGTTCACTGCGGATGAAATCATCCGAAAATGTTCGTTATTATAATAAAGAATGTATAAAAGAGGAGGCCAAACATTGGTTTTTATCCAATAAGCACTTTTCTTTTCCTCTAAACTTGTAAAAATAACAATGGCACCGTACCCTACTGCAACAAAATATTCGATATCTTCTGTTCAAGAAAAAAAGCCTTTTGCACCAAAACAACCTATTGAAGTAAATAGTAATAGATACTTTGTTACCTGTGCACTTGGTGGTGTCTTAGCATGCGGGTAAGGTATTAAGTCCTTATACGTATAACAAAACATTTGCGTTTTAGCTTATGAAACTTTCATATATTTTTGTATCATATTTTACTGCAGCCCAACACATTCTTTAATGACGCCTTTGGATTTGGTGAAATGCCGATTACAGGTAAATGTTACAATATATAATGAATAGAAGGAATGAAAAAGAAACCAGTGGTATACTTATATATGCACAACATTATATTTTATAGGTAAAACCAGACTTATACAAAGGAATTTTTGATGGTTGGAAAACTATCATACGTTCTGAAGGTTTTGGTGGTGTTTTGGTGGGTCTTGGTCCCACTGCCATTGGTTATTCATTCCAAGGAGCTGGAAAATACGGCCTTTATGAATTTTTCAAATACAAATATGGAGATATTGTTGGTGAAGCCAATGCCCACAGGTATCGTGCATTTCTTTATTTGACAGCCTCTGCCTCAGCCGAATTTTTTGCAGATATCTTTTTGTGCCCATGGGAAGCCCTCAAAGTTCGTCAACAAACATCGTATCCATCTTTTGCCAGAGGTACAATTGAAGGGTTTCAAAAACTCAAATCATTAGAAGGTCTGCAGGGATTTTACAAGGGAATTGTGCCTCTTTGGGGTCGACAGATTCCATACACAATGATGAAATTTGCTTCATTTGAAGGTACCGTTGAAATGATCTACAAAACGTGCCTGATAAAACCAAAAAATGAGTATAACAAATTACAACAGGTAAATATCATCTGGTCCGCTGTTTAGGAAAGCTGTATATTGCAATTGTAACTGATTTATTTTTATTATTGTTTAACAGCTTGGTGTTAGTTTTGCTGGTGGTTATATTGCAGGCATTTTATGTGCAACTGTATCTCACCCAGCTGATGTTATTGTATCTAAACTAAATAATCTGCCTAAAGCAGAACCAGGTCAAAAGTATCCAGGGCTTTCACAAATTGCTAAGGAACTCGGATGGCAAGGTGTGTGGAGAGGATTGGGACCTCGTATTATAATGATTGGTACGCTCACTGCACTTCAATGGTTAATCTACGATACCTTCCGAGTATATGTTGGCCTTCAAACTACAGGCTCAGCAGATGATAAAGCAATTACAACAGAACATTCAGCTGTAAAAATATCAAAATAAATAAATGCATTCAACAATTTTAGTCTCCTATGAATTTGTCAGCAACAGGCATAACTCTTTTGTTGTAAAATATTTTATCCTGCCTTTCATTGATTGTCCATAATATAATGGCAACATCAGCTGCAGATCCTGTTCCAGATGGAAACCTTGAATCTCTGGTTTACCTAGAAGAAATGTAATTAAACTTGCCTTATTTTTATTTGATTCGAAACATACCATTTGGCTCACTTTTTTTTAACATCGTTAATTGTATATAATAGGTTTCAACAATGTGGACATGAAGATGGTATACGAGATGGAAAGGAATCGGGTGTTTTAGAAGGGCGAATCTTTGGTTGTGAGAAATCATTTGAACTTGGTCGTGAAATTGGTTTTTATGACGGCTGTGCTAAGACATGGAAAGAACTTGCTGAACGACACCCAGATAAAATTTCGTCCAAGTAAGTTGAATTTGATTAAAATATTAATATAAACAACAATGGGTTTTTTTAATAATACTTATACGTGTTTATATATAAAGGGTTCTCAAGAATATTCAAACATTGCAAAAGATGATTGATGAATTTCCTTGCGATAACTGCCCAAACACTGACATGTTTGCTGCTCGAGATAAAATGGCAGCTAAAATGAAAGTGATCATCTCTTTGCTCGGTGTCAACCAAAAATTCAATAAAGAAAAATCAACAGCAACAGAGTTGATTTATTAACATAGATAGGATAGGAACTTGTAAATATATATTTAGAAAAGTAAAATAGTAACAAAAGTAATAATAATAATAAAAGTACTAATCATGATAGTATTCGAAAGTGGATAAAGATTATGGTGTGTATTGATAATGGATATATATATATATATATATAACTATACATTGATCAGATATGGCTCATTGAAGGCTAAAGTTAAGTCGAATACATGTAACAGTTTGATCATGTTGATCTGATATGCGAATTGTACCATCCAAAGGCAATTTCGGTATCTCTCGAGGAATTAAAGCTATTATTAGGTTTTGAAACAGTTATTGTTCTGCTTTTATGATTACGAAAAGATTATAGAAATTTACCTTTTGCTTCAAGCAATAGATCACCAGCACTTAATGGACACTGCTTATGGCCCATGATATCAGAATTCAATACACTACATAAGTCTAATTTTTTATTGACTTTGATCATGGAAAGAAGTTTGAGGTCGATCGAAACAGTACCGCCCGTCACCTCACTTACTACAAATGATTAAAGAAATCAGTTTGCAATCATATCTGTATAGAATCTTTCACCATTTGATTTTCTCCATTTATTGAAATATAATACATACATAGATTACCGTTAATCTTGACACTGATATCTTGCCCTGTATGTGGGATAGATGGTGAAATATCAACACCGTTTTTGTATGCTATTAAAGTGTGCGAAGAAGGATTGTCGCATAATGACCAAATGTCCCCATGTTCTTCAGGTCTCATAAAGGAATGCTGTTGTTCAATAGGTTGTGCTGATGCCAACAAGCAGGTTGCTGCTAGTAAAAAAGCTGTAGTTGAATCGAATCGCATAGGTTACTATTATTTTTCAATTAAAGAAAAAAAGAAGATGCAAGGAAAAGTTTTAGAGCTACATACGGCTGGCTGTGTTCTGAGAAATGAAACCAACTGGTCGCACAGCACCATATTTGGAAAAGTCTCAACTACTTCTTTGTTTATGCTTACGAAATGGTGATTTGCAAAACATAAAGGTTACACTGATATGCATATACATAAACTGTCCGTTTACATCCATCATCAACATAGATACGATTTAATATCAGTTATTTAAGAGTTTTATTATAGATTATTATACAAAATGAATAAAAAAATGAATGAAAGAGAAAAAAAAGATAAACAAAACTTTTTTATGACAAGTGAAAAGTGTATTTGATGGTGTTACTTTATGTGAATGTATAGATGGAAATAAAAGTATAGTAGAAGTGTAGGTGAATGTAAGGTAAGAGTAAATGCTGTTTTGGTTTTGTTTCTATGCTGTGCTAGTAAGAGGTTGTAAGACTTCGAAAGATCCAGTACCACCTTCAACAACCTTACCCATTACGATACGTGCTGAAGGTGATTCTAAAGTGTCAAAGTCACCATGTCTAATTTTAAAATAAAAGTATCGAGTTAAACAGGTTATCATTCTTCTGAATATAAAGTACCCTAAAGTCAAAGAAAAATAACTTACAATGTAGCATCCGTCAAGAATTTACAAGTTGATTCAAAACTCATTTTTAAGAAGGGTGAAGTATTGGATGCAAGACCAATACGGTTAAATGGCTTGTAACCACCTTCAAATGTCATATAATCAGCAATGAGTGTCAAATGGCGCCTGTCTACCTTGATACCATAAACTTCAAAGACACCCGCAATTTCCTTAATGATAGCGTTACGAGCAGCTTCAACACCATATGTTTGAAGAATCGCTGCAATGTCATTGGTATCGATAAAGTTGATATCAAGCAAATCGCTGTGGTTCCACATGCCTCGCAAGTTAACACCTTCAGTTTGTAATTGTTTCTATGTTTTATAAATATAAAATGTTAGTTCAAATCATCTTTATCATTACTATTGGGTTTCTTCTCCTTCCTGTATTATACATACCGAAGTATCATTTTCAATGCGATTGAGATATTCAAAGCAGCGTTGAATACCCTTAATTTCGTGTACAACGACTCTTGGGCAAACCTTCTCGATCAGACTAACCATCAGAATCTTTTTGGTATCAGCTGGGAACTGCAAGATAAAAAGTATTAGTGACGAATAATAAATAAAGAACTACATAAATAAATTAAGTATCATTTTTTTTACCTTCATATCAATCTCACACCAAGCACCATTTTCGTTATCAAAGTCCCATCGAGTTACATATTGACTATTGTTAATGGCGGATTGTGCCCAATTCTTTTTGCCTATCGGGCTATCATTTATTTCTTCCATTTCTTCGTTATCTTGTCCTCTTTGTGCAACAGCTTCCAACTCAGCCTCTTCATCCTCAAGAGACTTCAGTCTTTCTGTGACTTCCACATCATCTTCATCAGGTTCATCATAACTGGCCTTTTCTTTTGTCTTTGCTGCTAATCGGGCGTTAGTTGCATCTTGATCACCTTCATCAGAGTCATATTCTGCTTCAACATTAGCACTATCATCTGGTTCATTATCCTTGTTTGCGTTAGAAACCTTGGATGGTTCAGCAATATTGACGATTTTGCGAGAATCCTTAATATCTTTTCGAATAACCTCTTCCAATTGCTTCAAGAAAGTCGTGGCGAGTACTTCCTTGATACGTGTAGCAGACACTCGGTATTCATCCTTGTATTCTTCCTCATCAAACAAATTGAGACGAATTGTGTACACCTTGGATCTCCGATAGTTGTTTTCGGCAGATTTCGAGGTCATTGATTCCGTAACCGAAACATCATCTACAATTTGTGATAAAGTAAGCTTGGAAGCAACTTTACAAAAATCACCTGCTTGTTCTGATGATACGTCCACCTTTAAAGGCAATGTCATGGTGGGAGTTTTGATCACTTTGGCAGCGGTCATGATAATTTCACGAAGACGTGGAATACCCAAAGTAACATTAGCAGCACCATAACCAGCAAAATGGAAAGTGTTGAGCGTCATTTGTGTGGAAGGTTCACCAACTGATTGCGCAGCCAATAAGCCAACAGCTTCACCAGCGTCAACCAAACTATGCAAGTACTTCAAATGCATTAGTGCTCTAAACTTTGGTTTAGTCAACGAAGCAAATCGTTCGTTATTCTTTGTCGTCTCGCTGTGTTTGTCAAATGGCATATTGTCAGGATTTTCTTCAATGTATTTCTTCATACCCAATGCAAACTTTTCAGAAACAACGCCCAAATGAGTTGCAGGGTTGAACTTGGATAACGGAGGATCATACTTGCCAGGCTTCTTGAGCGCCTTCTTGGCATATTCTTCACCGCGCTTGGTATCAAGTGATGAAAGTGCAGCTTTGGGGTTGTATTTTTGAGACAGGATTTCAAAGTTGTGTGCAGAAAAGCTGAACTCATTCAAATATTTCGCTTTAATAACATCCAATGAGTCTTCACCATAGTGGAACTGTAAGATAGATCCATCTGAATCTCTAACAGTGTGATCATAATGTACACGAAGACCTTCCAAATGCTTGATCAAACAGCGTTGCAAATAACCGGAACGAGAAGTCTTGACAGCGGTATCAATTAGACCTTCACGACCAGCCATACAATGGAAATAATATTCCTGTGGACGAATACCAGTCAAGAAACGACCAGCAACAAAACCACCAGCACGTGCTGCTGTATCATACGGTCGGAATGACGGTAAAGAACGACCTGATACCATAAGAGGTACACGACGGCCCTCCAGTTCTTGTTGACCCAACATACAAGAAATCTGTGCTGCATTGACGTTGGAACCCTTAGCACCAGAAACTGTCATCATTTGCATATCATTATCAGGGAATTTACGGATCTAAATATAAATTTAAGTACATGAATTTAATCATAAATACTTGTGATTTTCAAATCATAGGATTAACAAAAGAAAACACACATACCAAGCCATTTGGCAAACATTTTTCAGTAATAGATGATGTAAGTTTGTTAACCTTGGACTTCATTGCATTGTCAAGACCAGCCAATTTGTTATCGTCACGAGCAACTTCAGCCATACGTAAATTGAATTCTATACAGTCATGTCACTCTTATTAGAACTACTATTTGATAAACACTCGTAAAATTATTTCATCTTGTTGAAAAAAAATACCTTTCTCAAGTACTTCCTTTGAAGATGTTTTCGCAGTATCAGTTAGTCCCAAAAATTCAAGATGCGCCTCACGGCCAAGACCTTGCCCATTGTTGAGCAGATCACGGCGCCACATATCACCCTCTCCTGTCAATCGAAGATCATCCATACGACAAGTGAAACCATGGGACTGAATGTATTTTGTGAACAATCGACCGAAAATACTGAGAATCTTACCAGCCGATTCAGGACCATATAATTCGTAAATCGAGTGTACAAGACCGTATGCTGAAGCACCGAATTGGGATTTGTCAAGAATACCAATCAACAGTTCACCATCCATAATCAAGACATTTTCTTCTTCCTTGGCATCAGGACCCCAGAAGCGACCGGGCACTTTACTCTTTGATCTCGCATTCAAAGGAGCTTTACCAACTGTTAAATTCAAAAGAATGGTGGAAATCTTTGTTTATAAAACAAAAAAAACATATATTTAAAATTAATATACAAATATTCATGTGCAATACTATTCGTTTTCAATGAAAAAAAAACTTACCACTTGTTTTCCAGTCCACAATGGTACAGGTTTCCAAACAGTAGGTGGCATAGTCAAGATGCGACAATTTCCAGTTCCATCAGTCTCGGGTCGCAAAGATCCATACAAGAGCTGATGATATTCTTCTCTGGTGAAGAATGTATTGCGAGATGTCATCCACACACCAGAAACGACATGGTCTTGGATCAAACCACGCAAAGGATTACCACTAGTAGGAACAAGATATTGGTTATCCGTATTGGCGATAAAGGATGCTTCAGCACGAGCAATCTCATTTTGAGGAAAATGCATATTCATTTCATCACCATCAAAATCGGCGTTATACGTGTTACAGTTTGCATAATGCATGCGAATAGTTTTTTCACCAGGTAATACACGAGCTTTATGGGCCATAATAGATGGTTTATGCAAGGTTGGTTGACGATTAAGCAAAAGCATATCACCATTACGCAAATGGCGGAAGACTTTTTTGTTGATTGTCTGTGTACGTGTTGGATATGAATTGCTACTACTTTGAGCTGCTTGTGAGTTTTGTGGAGCCAAAAGTGAATTAGCCAGTGCAATACGAGACTCTAAAGAAAGGTTGGCAAGTACATCAAGCGATTGATCTTCATGCTGAACATGCGTTGCACCTGGCCATTTAAATGGGCCGTTAATCACTGCTTGTCGTAATTCCTTGATGTTGTGTGCGGTAACAGGTTCAGGGTAGGTCAGCTTTTTTGCAAAGACAGGTGGCACACCGATTTCATTGGTGTCAATATTTGGATCAGGAGAAATAACCGAACGTGCGGCATAATTTACACGTTTACCCATCATATGTTTTCTGAATAGACCTTCCTTCTTTTCAAGTGCTTGTCGAATACCAGCAGGTGGTTGTGCATTTTGACCAAAAGATTGAGGGTTTTTTGTGGAATCGATGAACGAGTTAACAGCGTGCTGTAATGTAATAATGCTATTAACAAACATATCTTGAAGACGGGTCACATGCTTCTTGTCAACTGGAACTTGGCTACTAGCTTCCTGTAAGTTCATTGAAACATCCCGCACTTGATGTGCACCGTTCAAGATATTGCTTAATAATTCGTTTTGTGGTGATTCAAATAATTTATCACCCATCACAGATGGTGGTCTGAAACGAGTAGGGGAGACAGACAATACTTCAATGAAGAACATATGATAAGTTGCTCTTTTCACTTGTGATGGAACATTTGGGTTTCGTGCACCATAAAGCAAAGTTGTAATATCTGGTTCTTCTTGGAACAGGTCCTGAATACTCTTGCGCACTTCAACTGGGTTCAAATAACGTTGGGTACCAGGTGCTGTTGATTTTTTGGTAGGTGTATCATTATCGCTGTCGCTGTCCGACAAATCCTTTGTGGTTGCACTTGCACGAGCATTCATGGTCATCTGATCCTTTTTCGAAAGGCTAAGCTCGAAAAGTTTGGCAGCACCATCGCGGCGAATAGGGGGAGAAATACCACTACAATTTCCACATCGTTTGGAACCAACACAGTATTTCATGAACTCCATCATTACTCGTTTACGTGCATCATTAATCACGGTCACCTTGTAGTTATCACTGGCAAACTTGCGGCTATCTTCATCCGCTAAGCATTCTTTAACATATATATCTGATATTTAATAATAAAAAACCTTGGTTAGTCTATAGCATTCTCTAAACTTGCTCCGACATCGATCAACTACTATTGCGTATACAGGCTAATTACCAATGCGGTTAATTGTATTATCTGTTTCATCAATAACTTTTCCATCCTCTTCCATTCTGTCCTCAATGTTATCGTCGTCACTTTTTTTCTTTGATGACTTTTTACTATCAATATACATTTCATCAAGAGCTTGTGCTTCACGTATCAAACCGTGTTGAAGCAAGGTCAATTTCGCAATTGTTTTTTGCATCTGTAAGGAAAATATAAGTTTTTTCGTTTATAGATAAAATTACTATTTACAATCATATTGCAACACCAGAATTATCATATAGGCACACATACCAAATGACGGCCCATGCGGAATTTATTACAGTATGAACATTTAGCTCGAATCAGGGCGTACAAGTTGTCAAAGAACAATGGATTATATGTTGGTACTGGGAGTTCGATATGTCCAAAATGACCAGGACAATTATGGTGATCTTGGGAACAAGTTCCACAACTATCAAAGAATAAAATATTAATATTATTGAAAAGATAAACTCAAACATATGTAAACAGTGTGTCATTAGCTAGAAGCTCACATTTGAGTTTTTTGGAAAGGACCGAGTGTTGGATCGTATAGACCACCTTTTGTTGGGTGGCCGAGAGCATCGAATAATACTGGATTAACAATTTGCTTAACCGAAATTTTCTTTATCTCATGGGGTTGATAAAAAGAGAAAGACACAGTGTCAATCTCGGAACCAATGGGACACGAGATATTCATGACGGTCAGTCCTGCAACGAATAATGGAAAGAAGTCAACACTTTTAGAAAAAAGTAGAAGTGGCAGGAAGAACAGTCTTTAATTTAGGTAAAAGCCACACTACGGGCAATGAAAAGGTTATTGCTGCGCTCCAAAACAATATGGGCCACTAAAAAGATAACAATAATGAAGAGATTAAAAAAATTACTAACGAGGACGATTTTTACGAACATTAAAAGACATACATATCTACATATTATATACTACTTGAGTTATATAAAGTGAACTAAGGCTATAAAAAATAATATTGACTACTACTGCGCTGCAAAAAAAAAATCTGTTGCTTTATTGTTTTCTCAACATCCATTTGGTTGGCCAAAAAAAGTATCATCCCCAGTGAACTATTTATGCATTATTATATATAATAAGGTGTTGCTTGTTACTGAATTGTTCAGTGAGATTGGCGCTTTGTAAAAGAGTGTGATAACTTTAAAAATGATGTACAAGTATATAGATAAAGAGTTCAACAGTCCGGAAACATACATGAGCCAAAGCTACTGGTTCGTTCTAACACTGCCATTGCATCATACTCATCCAAATGCACTTCCGTTTACCTAATATCATTCAGTTATTTTTTTTAGCACAAATGGTTGATTTTTGCAGCGCATGTAATAATCCCCGTTACATAACAATGGTGAATGTCTTTCAGTAGCTCCAAATTGCCGTTTCCATAATGTGGTTGTGAATTACTCTGTGATATCATATTATTGTCGAGGATTCCCTTGACAACATCCAATAAACCAAACCCATTATAGATTTATGTTTTTATTTGATTTTTGTTATGACTTTCGTGGGTTGATGACCAGTGTCAGTACCATTAGACTATTATTAGTTGCTGAATAAACATAAACTTTCAATGATTCAGTAAATGTTTGCGTGAATTTTGGTTTATTTGGTCTGACCTTGCTGCATGACGGCGAGCTGATATAATACTATTTCTTTCCCCTTGTAACGATCAGTTAAATCCATTATTGAAAATATAAATAAATGAAAGTATAGAATGAACCAAAAATCACATCGATAATTCATCCAATATCATTTCCAAATTGATTTCTAATGACATACCGGTAAATGGATAGCTCTATGATGCTCTTAGAAAGGCTTAATATTATTTGATTTGTTTAAGCTACTTGCGCCCCCCTGGTATCGCTAAAGAGATTGATTGATTTAGTACTGAATACTTTTTGTTTTAAACTTTTATTGAAATATATGATATATTATTTTCGGATTTTATGTGTGGGGGTGAGTACACAACCATTATCAGTCGATTCGAGTTTTCATCATATGCCGCCCGTTCCTCATTGGTCTCACTGTTTCTTTTTCTACGTTTGATGGCAGCAGGATTTTGAGAATAAATATTCAACCGAGTTATATAGAGAGAGTTCTTAAAAACGCATTATATAAAAACTTGTACCTGTACGTTTTTTACTATATTCAATTCGCCTTTCCTATCCTTGAAACTTATATTTGCAACGCCTTGAGTGTTGATATGTTGCTTTTCAGGTGGCTGTGGTTGGCTTGATTTTGTCTTCAAACAATTCATTTTTTAAGTCCTATAGAAAATATCACAACCAGAAATTCGTTAAAAAGAATGAAGGCAAAAGTTGGGTACTTATGAATATTGGTTGAAACACATTACATTTATTATCTTCAAATTGACTTTTACATATTCAATATTGGTAATTTGATTTATCCCAATAACAAGAGAATGATATTTTCGTTCTTAATTGAAGAAAAATAGCATGCTTTTTTAATATGTGTTTGAGCCTATCTGTTTTTCTAAAAAAAAAGTTTGGAAGAACAAAACATCTCGACTAAAATGAAGGGGTTTTTTTTGTGCGTCGAATAATTTCTTTATATATAAGTAATAGTATTTTTATTTTCTATAGATCTCTGTACATTGTAGAAAAAAAAGTACTTATACGTAGCAGCATGATTTTTGTATGTGGTTATTTTAAGAACATGAGTTTCAAAGAAAAGCTGGCAGTGGTACCTCCTATATATATTCATCGTTCAAAAAAAAAAAAATACTCCATACTTGTAGCAAAGTTCTATATCTATCATGATTACATTTATTCTATTTTCAAGTTATAAAATTGTAAGTATTGATTGAGAAAGTGGATTGAACATTGCGCACTTCCATTTTTTATAGATAAATACTTTACCTACCACCACCTTGATACAATCCATTGAGATATCCTTTCGCTGGAACAAAAATAAGGATAAACATTGGAAGCATCTAACATCGAACAATCCATTCCACCAATTATACATCAGACTAAAAAATGAAATCAACCCACACTTGAGCGAGCCATATCCCATAAACGCGATGAATAATATAAAACCCGGACTGATAAAAATAAAACTACCCGCAGTCTTCGAGATAAAAGAATGATCGACCCAGGCAGTACTATATCTTCCTGCTACTTCACAGATTTATCAAATGGCAATGTATTGGCTACTATCCTACCCGTTAAAATATTGTAGATGCGGCCATCCAACAGCAAATAGAGAACATTTTACAAATTGTCCGTTAATGGAAGAAGTACTTGATGAGTTGAAAACAACACTCGGTACAATTCCTGAACTCCAGCGAGAACTACAACCACTCGACCATGCTATAAATCATCTCCCGCGCTCAGAGGTTGGCTTATCACTTGGACAGTGGATAAACTGCTGGTTTGTCCTAATCCGTGCACTTAGGGAAATCGAATGTCTTAGTCACTCTGAAGAAGATGAGCCAGAACCAGAAGAGATACCCTAACCATCACAACTTACATCCAATTTGACTCAAGAGGACAACTAATTTCTCATTATCTACTCCTCCCTATATAAATATAATTTCCCCCTTTCCTTCTATATTCATAGCATTATTTCATTATCTACTCTAGCTTGGCTTTCCCCCCTAAAGAGGAATTTTTTTCAGCTGATGGCATATAATTGTTTATTCATACATAATTCTGCCACAGAGGACTGCAAGGGAGCAACCATATGCCTACAGGCGCAGGTCAAACCAATCTTCCACTTTAATAAATATAAAAAAAAATTAACCTATAGATAAATATTATATAACTAAAACTACTGTTGTATCCAGAGGATTGGGATATCAATATCATTATTTATGTGTAACGATTTATTTTAAATACTAGTGTTAGATAGATATTATGTTTCCTCTCTTTTTTTATAATAAAAACTATTATATTAAGGGTCTCACGAACCATTTCGCCTATTTCTATTTCGCATTCTATAGAACACTATAGCCACTATTACCACTCTCCTATATAATTACGTTGAAATTATAAATTTTTATTAAGGACGAAATTAAATGAGCACATGCTGATTTCAGCTTCTTGCTCTCGTCAGTTCACAAGACTCAGTTCTGAAAAACCTGCAGGGCAGCAGGAAAAAGGTGTGGGTATACGGCCGAAAATAAGAGGGTACAGATCAAGAAGATGCATAAAGGAAGGGGATTACTAAGTTATATATAAAAGGTTGGGAGAAAAAACCTATATAACTACAGTCAACCCCAGGTTTTCGCAACCTCGCTTTTTGCAAACTCTGTGATGAACCACAACAATGGTTCTATTATGTCCATTCATTCATCGGTTAAACATCATTCTCATATATATGATATGACCATTAACACACTACACCAAGTTAAATTCTTATTACTAATAAACACGGTGTAAGAATACTATATAAAGAAATAAACAGTAAAGAAGTGTAGACATCGGAGAAGATCGGTGTACCAGTCTATAACTCAACTAAATATACACGTATGATTATATGTAATTTAAGAAGTAAGAGATCCTTCATCTCAGCTCATTGAACATAGATTATTAATCATAATTAACTGGACATCATCTCCGTAGATAATAGAACCATATATAAAGACCAACATTTTTAAATAATAAAAGATTCTCAACTATATTCTTTAGTCCCACTTTTCACACATTTTATTTTTTTTCATTCGTCTTATTGTCATTTTACCTCAAACTCTACACTAATTAGCAACATATTTCTGAGACTCTCATAAATACTTAATAAGGCTGCAATATGCAAATTACAAACTGTTGTTCAGGATATTGCATTTAATTGTAGTAGATTTACTTCAGTTAAAGCATTCTTATGCACATTGTAAGATATCGTTCTATGCACGCGCTATAGAGTGTGTGTAACTATGGTGATACAAAAAGAAAAAATAGTAAGAAAAAAAGTAAATATAATTGCATAACTATTATATATAAGCACGTGAAACAGCAGTGTTTCTAATTATATAGGACAGTGACAATACAAGTGTGATTCTGTCCCATCCTTCGTTATAATAACAAGTTTCTTTCCCGTAGTGAAGTGTACATAATGCGTTAAAATTTATATATGTAATCTAATAAAGAGATAAACTCCCGAATTTTGCAAAACCCTACTTAATACATCACTTTTCTTGGAATTCCCGAGTTGCAAAAATCGAGGGTTGACTGTATCATGATTTCTTTACATTTTTTTTGCCTGGTTTCTTAATATTTATAGCCTTGTATATGTATTAGCAGGAGAGGTTGTGTTTGACTTAAATAATGTTGGGAAAGATATACAATAGTATTTCGGTCGTAAAATCCTTGATACAAAAATACCAATTAAACACACCCTCTGATGCACTTAAACTTCAAACAGGTATTTTCAAATTATTTGCATCATGAAAAATTCATTTTGCGTTTCCATGGTTAAATCAGCCATATGGTTAAGAACCAGCGCAACTTCCCGCAAATAATTCGGGAAAAACCTTTCACATTCTTCCGAAGCACTCAGGAAGCATCCCTTATCTTTTCCGGATCGGACTCTTGAAATGAATTCACTTAAAAGGCGGAAAAAAAGTGCATGAATAAGCTGGTTACGTTTGGTTCTTTATTCATGTCTCGCCATTCACAGTGCACTCCAGCACTAGAAGATCAATCTGCTATCGAACCTTTGTTACAACCAGCTAGTGACCAGTCCCCATTTAATAAAAGTTCCGGAGTACGTCACTATAATCATGACACTAATCGAAACATGTATAGCACCTTTCAAACGCCTACATTGGCTAATCCAAGGACGAAATCAAAGCAGCCAAACCGTACAACAAAAACATCTCAAAAACTGAAACTTTTTCCTGATGAGGGTAACCAAACATTGGTCATTCCAGACGAATTCGATGCTGATGTATACAGCCAACTGGCACAAATTCCACACGGCACAGCCAAGGTTGAAGCGGAGAAGCTCAGCAAAATGAACAAGGATGAACTTTCCCGAGTAACTGCATATTGCACATCATCGTAAGAATCTAGATTTCATCACATATTTCATATAGTATCTTATGCAGGATTTTAGTGCGTACCGGATTGACCATTTGATCAAGTACTTAAAAGCAAGAAGAAACATGAATGGATGCGCGCCCAAGAGATTTGATGAATGGTAATGAAAATTATTCTTTGATATCTGTAGTGGTCAAATAAGATCAGCTAATATATTATCCAAGTGTATATACGACTTATGCATTGAAATATCCTCCCATTCCACCACGTTCTAATGATTCTGAATGCTGCCATGAAAGAGATAGTGTAATTCTTCCGGAAATGTTCTTGTTTGACTATGGTGTTGTTGTTTTTTGGGGAATGACACTAGCAGAAGAACAGCGAATCTTGAAAGATTTGGAACCATATGAGGAGGCAAAATTAGGTATAAAGTGGCTTTTTTTTATTTGATATGGATAAATACTGCATGGGTAACCGTTTCCCCGACTCTCCACGCACTCTATTAGATCTATCGGATGTCGAAGTAGAAGAATTTCATTATTACTACGATGAAGGATGTCAACCACGGTAAAGGATTTATGAATTTTTATATTTAGAACGTCAAGTTGCGATGTTAATATATTTTTTTTAGTATTTACAATGATATCATTACTTTGCGTCATCCATCAAATTATCTTGTCAAGTTAACCATTGCACATGCAATAGCACAAAGTGTCAAAATGACCCTGTTTGAACGCCTAATTGACGATACTATTAACGAAACTAAATATATACCACAAGTAATGGCTGAAAGTGGAAACATTCGGATGTCTCGGTAAGCAAGCCTTTCTTGGTGTAACGGGCTCTTTTTTTTTCATAGCTTTGGCTAATAATAAATGATTATATTTGTAGAACCGCTATAACGAAAAAAATTGGGCAGCTTTTCATTATGCGCATAAATGTCAATTTAGTTTCAAACATCCTTGATACTCCAGAGATATTTTGGTCTGAGCCTGCTCTCGAACCTTTATACAGTGCAATTCGTGGCTATCTAGAAATTTCCCAACGTGTCGAGCTTTTGAATCAACGCGTAGAAGTAATAAGCGATCTGTTAGAAATGCTGAAAGATCACCTAAACAGTTCTCATGGTATGTCATCAGTTTGACGTATACCAATAATTCTTGGTATTGATATATTAACTCATACCTATAGGTGAGCACTTGGAATGGATTGTGATCTGGTTAATTGCCATGGAAATTTTGGTAGCAGTAATTACCACATGTCTCGATGCATTTAGTTTATCGCATGATTAACCTCACTATTGATTGGGGGAACCTTCGGTTAGCTTTTTTTTTATGTACCACTTAACTTTTTTTAGTTTCAAATCGTAACCGTAATAAATATCGTAATATATAGCTCATTAAAAATTGAGAGTGAGAATATAGCAATCTATTAGAAAAACCTCAATGTCTTTCATCCTAAATGGTTTTTTTTTTTTTTTTTTTTTTTTTTTTGCTGTGATTATCATGATGCACCAATCATTACTTCTTTGGCGATAAAAAAGAATTCAAATAGCTAGTTTCACTAGAAAAAAATAAGAGTTATACACTCCAGTGGCAGACAGATCTCTCAGCTTAAATTTGCCTTCCAAACTCCTTTATGTGCAAAGTTGAAAGGGTCTAAAACCCTCCTTCACTTTAGTTGGAATCCAAATTTCCAACTTGCCCTATAAAAAATTGGATACCCAAAATTTTATTTTACCTTAAACCACGATAGGGATATACTTTTCCACTTTTGGGATTCACAAAAATATCGAAAGACTGCCCATTTTTATTTTAATGATTACTTGAAAAAAAACGAATTATTTACAAAACAATGTACAAAAAAAACTAATGTGTGAACAAACAACAATGTTTTCATATTACAATGGGATAAGGAGTTACCTTTGTACATCGAGAAAAGGGGTTTTGCGGAGATAAGACTATATAGGAAGCATTATCAGGCTAAACAGGATATGTGTGAATTGGCAATGAAGCAAAGACTACATAGGCTGACCTAGGCTTACCTAGTGTGCTGTACGTAGAATAAAAGTTGTCAATAAAAATAAAAGCAATAAAAAATGATAAGTCTTTTGAAACACAATTTATTCCAAATCAAAGATAAATTCAAAGATAAAAAATCTATTCTATTCTATGTATATCTTGGTCTATTTATATAATTTCATTTTTACATTACATATGGAGCATATTATCAATAATAGAGTATAAAGGGTTCGGGTGTGTGAGGAATCCTTTGATCTGATGTCTGATCATGGCAGATCATAAATAATCAGGGGTGCTGGTCCTCTCTTAAAATCCCTTAATAATTTATTTCTATGACACCACACCTAGGTACTATATTTGTCTTGTGTCTGTTTATATAGGTTCACCTAGAAAGGGGCAGGTAGTATACTATATAGTATCTGCCAACATTTTCCAATATCAGGTTCTACTTTAAATTGTTAAACTAATATGAGCCCATGTAGCCTTAGTATAATGGTGTAGACCATTACGACGATATACAACCCATGAAGTCGTTGATCAGCACATCCGCGGATATCAATATATACAAGGATAATTGGACGGATCAATATAAATAACCATATGGATGATTATGGATGAACGCATGGTTGTATATAGAAATATAAGATGAACCAGTATAGCTATAGAAATGTAGATCATTTATATTAGCATAGACGTTAGATTAGCCCTTATATTTCGACGTATATAAAAAGAGGGATCTTGCAAACCAAGATCCCATATCGTTTTATTATTCATATATCTCGACCCTTAACTACTCTATTATATTTCATTTCGCGCTTCCTCATACTGTCTAATCGAACCCGTTTGTAAGTATACAAATTAGACTTGCGTTATTATACTTAGATATTGTCGTAACTAAAAATAAGGGTTACTACCATTTCCTTTTTTAATTTATTTTTGTAACACCTTATCGCTGCTATCGTATTTGCATTTTATTATGCCACGTATTTATCATCCATCATCTTATTAATTACTCGAACACATATTCAATTGACTGTCATGAACATGTATCGCATCCTCCATTATTCCACGTATACATATTATTATCATTAGTTTTATTATATAATTTATTATTATCACAAGTAGTTAGAAAACATATAAATACCCCTGATCATTAAAACAATAAACGACATCTTGCACGTTACTCTTTATTTTATCACTACTCTTCTGTTATCTCCATTTCTATTGGCTTGGTATTGATCTGCCATAATTATCACGACAATATAGGTAACTGAACAAGTAATTATAGATACACCATTAATTTTTTATAAGATATCAAGTAAAAGATGAATTCGCTCAATTTAAAAAACAAGTTGTTCATATATTTTATTTTAATTGAAGTACATGACATAAAAAATGTAAAGGAAGGGATGAGAAGTATCAAATAGCAAAGAAACTAATGATTTTTACTTATTTATTTTATGACATTTGGCTGTTTGGTTGCTGTTTGTTACATATACCTCTTCCTCCATAGCTGTCTTTGAATTTTCAACATCATCCTATGTAATCAATGGTAGTGGTAACCTGTCATCTAGGACACTTTTATTTTCTGACCAGATATACTGTTGTATCAGAGAGAAATCAATCAATAAAAAGAATCAAAGGAGATGAGATCAGTCAACAAGACCTGAAAATAATGAACTGAAGTTTATTAAGATAAAAAATAATCTCTCTACATCAGAAAAATAAGCCAAGGTTTGAGCGGCCTTGCGAGGCCTTTCAAGCGTTTCAAGACTGTCAAGCGATCCCCCTCCTTTTAAAGCCATGGACAATGTTTAAAGTTCTTTTAAAGGCTCTAAAATATTTTTAGATGTTTTTCAATGCTTTAAAATGTTTATTAATTATATTCAACGTTATAAGATATTTGAAAAATTTTTATGTTGTCATAATAATAACAATATTTATTAAGTATTAAATATTAAAAAACATTCATCAACTAAATAAATGTATACCAATAAGTTATATATTGAGTTGTTAATAACATTAATCAATCTTATATATTTATATATTCACATGACAAACTACTATAGTAAAATGACTATTGATGTTGTTACAGCTAATTCATAATTCTCTTTTTTTTATACTTCACTTGTTTACGGACTATTTCTTCAGTATCATCAGAGTCAAATGAATTTCCCTTATAATCATTAAAGGAAAATTCATCTTGCTATCTTTTCTTGCGGATGACACTTCCAAAAAGTGATCGTACAGTTGCTGAACCTTGTCCAGAAAAAGAACCATGGCCATTAGTTACAACATGTTGTGTTATGTATGCCACAACAGGTTTCCAATTCACACAGCTACCAAGGTCACTGGTATGGTCTAAAATGTCTTAGTACATTTTATCCCAACATTTGCCTGTGGCAAAATCTTGATTTTCTGTTTCGACTTCAATAACCCTTTTTTCTGATTCAGGAACTTTCTCAGTTCCTATGTAAACCTTCATTCGATAATACATCTATAAATTATTTATATACAAGAAAATTTTACCTAATTTTCAGTATTCAAACATTGTTATTTATGGCATGACAGTTCTATCAACATACCATTAACATCATCAAAGCAATACATTGCCTTGGAATAACAGATGGGCGAGGAGTAAGCCGACTACGACTTCTACTACTAAAAAGTACCTTTTGGATACAATGAGCAATACATTTGGAGTATAAAAATTCACCCTCCAAGTTATAGTCCTGATAAGCAAATCTTAAACAAGATATATATGAGTTAGAAATGAAACATAGATGTCTTCTCCCTCTCCAAAAAAGCATATTCCCTTGTAATCATAGTAACTGTAGCTACCTGTTGTCTTCAATCATATGTATGAACTTGTCTTTATGGGTTTTGACATTCTGTAGAAAATTGATACCTGGAAATTCGTATGAAAGTAGCCAGTATCTCACAGCATTGTGTAACTGCGTGCGATGATAACCAAGTCTTTTCTGAAACTGAAAGGTAGGACTTTCTATTAATAAAGATAGACTTTACACATATTTATTATTATAGTATAATATGTAAGTGGAATATAATATATATGTACATCATCAATTAAACCTATATGCACTCCACGCCTTGGGTTATAATCATCTTGTAGTATATTACGCACAAGAAGACGGGTTTGTGTGTTGGATTCCTCAATGGAAGGAAAGGCATTTTTAAGGATCATGTAATTGATTACCCCTTGCTCGAATTTCTTCCAATTGTCTGATCTATAATCTATATAATGTGGCTCAAGCCTTATTAAAAAGTACGAAAATAAATATACATATAAATATTAGAGCAGTACAACTAAAGACAGCTTAAAATACATTGTCCAAAGAAAAAAAAAACAATGACTCAAAAGCATACCTCATTGACGGAAGAGTGTGGTGTGGCATATTTTTTATGCCCCGACTTTTCTCTTGAAGATCCCAATACTGCGATGGTTTTCTTGTTTGTTGATACACCACATCGTCATCATAATCTTCGTCATCATTGTCGCTTTGTAGTTTGGTATTGCTTTCTGCTTGAGAAATATTTCCTTGCATAATATAAATTAGAAGAATTAAAGAAATTGACAGTGTAAAGTGGTGAATAATGAAAACACATTATTGCGAACAATATACAGGTTCATACTAATATATGCATAAATAAAAAAAATTACCTTGGTTTATCAGCTTTGGCATTTCTATTACAACGTTCTAGCATAGAATTATTATATGCTTTTTTTATGATAGCACGTTCATCTTCAACTTCATCTATATACAGTTATAATTATAAAAACAACCATGTCAAGCACAATAAAAATTATAAATATCATTCTTCATAGAAAATAATGCAGCATTTACCATAGTCCTCATCATATTCATAATTATATTTTTTACTACGTTGTTTAACCATAACGATTAAAAAAAAGATGGATAAAGAGAGAAAAGAGTGAAAAAAAAGAAAAGAAAATTTAAGAGAGAGATGTGTTCTTTGGCGTAATTCATATTGAGAATGGGATTCGAAGTAGTACTTGTCATGTGGCGTAATGATTTGGCGTTTTGATGAATTCTACAATATTTAAAGTGTTTTTTTGCACCTTTTTCTCTTTTTCATTTTAAATCTAAATAATCTTTATATCATTATACAACATGTCTTCCCTACTACAGTGCTGCTTTCAGGACTGTACATCAAAAAAGCATATTTTTTCAAATATAAAGGGTCTTCAAGCACATTTGTGAACTGTGCATATAGATGATGATACATAAAAAATTGGAGAGGTTACACGACAACAAAAAAGGCAACGCGTAGACAGTGATAACGAAGAGATCATCGATTTAATAGATGGTATTAGCATCTGCCATGAATATTTGGGAGTGTTGTATCAGAGAGAAATCAATTAATAAAAAGAATAAAAGGAGATGAGATAAGTCAACGAGACCCGAAATAATCAACTGAAGTTTATTAAGATAAAAAATAATCTCTCTATTTATAAGAAAGTGCTCATCATGGATGGACTATCACAACTTGCACATTATGGTGTAATATTAGAATATAGATTGCATCATTTGGATTGCGTGTTATGAGGACAGTATATTTAAGTAGACCATGGATGATATCGTTAGAAGGATTGCGTGATCCAGCATAATTAACAATATGTAAAAGAGGATGGTGCAATACTGTGTGTAACATAAGTAATTATCCAAATAGAATCACCGCACAAGTGAGATATAGGGTAAATGACAGTAATAATAATAATAATAATAATGAAGAATTATTATTTATTGTGAAGCCATTGTATGTTGGATACAACAGGGAGGTCAGAATGGGACCATATCTGGTTCAATTAATATTGATAATGCTGATGAAAATGAAGCCATACATGAACGTATGCAGGATAGTTTCATAAAGTTTTATTATAATTATTGTTAGTTTGTCATAGTGATTATCTAACAAAATGTTTTATTCTTTTGTTCTCTAGAATCTCTTGGAAGTGATTCATGTTGTGAAGATGATCCTAATCCCAGAGGTTATACTGGTAATATGGGTGTATCGAACTTTGAATTGCTAGTTGCAGAATTTGCACTAGATGGTAACCTTTCTCAAGCATTATACAAACGGTATGATAACACCATATAATAAAAACCAACACAACAAATATTTGTTAACAATATTGCTCACATAGTACTATGATATTATAGTTTAATTGAACTCATTCAAACTGCCCAGAGATTAATACAAACTGATCCACTTGAGAACCAAATATGTTTTTCAACATTTGACAGTCTTTTCAAAAATCTTACTAAAAATCAAACAGACGAATTCACAATGGTCAGTGCCATTAGAAGCAAAAATATTATTGAAATATACATAGTAACAATTTGTTCCCACTTTATTAATTATAAAATATAGCCTTTTAAAAAAAACGTATCAATTTAGATGATGTTACTGATTTTCCAGAAAAAGGGAAAGAATTATTTCTTGCAAATATTGGACAACCACTTTTGATCTATTGTAATATCAAGAAGCTTGCCGAAAAACTATTTAGCCATCCTTTGTTTAATGGTGTTACCCACATGCGTCCTTATAAGGTAACACGTAATGGTAAACGCATATATACTGATGTTTTTAGTTCTTTGTGGTGGGAAAAGTTGCACGTATGTTTTATATCACTTAAATATTTGTAGAAAGCAACGTATACTATTATCAAGTATATGTATATAATACTCACAACATATAATTATATATTAATGTTTATAGAAAGATTCCCCTGAAGGGGCAATAATATTGGGATTGATGCTTGCAAGTGATGCTACAGTAATAAGTAGAAAACAAAGAAAGTCAGTATGGCCTGTTTATTTAAAACTTGGTTAGTAACATAATACATATGCATAAGGGATTATTATAATATTATAACAGCAGTAATTATTGGCTTAATAGATTATTAATTTATATACGTTATAGCCAATACTCTAATGGAATATCGCAGCAAAGATACTTTACATGGGACACGACTACTTACATATTTGCCTATTCCTGAAAGTAAAACATTAGCAAAAAAAAATTGGTTTCCAACGGCAAAGTAAGCAATATTCCATCATTGTATTGATCTTATAATGGAACCATTTAGAGAAGAATTGATTCATAAGATGAAAGGTCCTCATGGTAAAATATATGAATGTATTCCTACTTTAGCAAGTTACTCTGCAGATTTACCAGAACAGTAAGTATTAAGGTTGTTTTGCTGTGCTCTTTCACGAGATTCTATTATCTAATGTGGATAAATGGATTACATTATCAAGGCGGTTGTTAGTACTTATCAAAGGAGGGAATACAAATAACGGTTGCCCACGCTGTTATATATTAACTGAAAATTATTGAAACAATGAATCACCTATGGTCGTTCGATCAACTAATGGTATGAATGAATTATATAATATTGTAAAAGAGCTTTTGGAAAAACCTGAAACATTAAAAAAAGGGAAAGATCTCATAAAGAAACACTCATTAAATATGGTCAAGGTAGTAATTTCTCAAAAAATAATAAGCTTTCTAGTAGAATATTGTACATTTTTTTAACTAATAATGTTTCTGTGGTATGGATAAGAATTAACGATAGAATTAATGACAAAGAGAGATGGAGATAGAAGAAGTCTTGTGAGAATCGATATAGATTTATTATAATGATCAAGATGATAATAAAGATAATTATATTCTAGTTTTACAAGTACAGTATTTATATATTTTCTTATCCATGCCACTTAATCATTGATCATGGTAGTTTGTTAATATTGCATTTGTTTTATATAACGGATATATATTATAGGTGGTGTTCATAGTGATATAACACAACATGAGGAGATATAATTATATTTGTTGTACATATATATATTTGTTGACCATTAGTCATTAGATGATTATTATTACTTTTACACTCTTACTCGTACAATGAGAAGGTATGGTAGTATTTGCATTATTTGATAATTATTGTGTATAGGATATTATACCAGGATCATTATTATTGTATTATTATTGGAATGAGGATTATGTGAGGCAACCGATATTATTTATTTATATTATTATTTATTATTTGTGATAACACGATGTAGCAGAATCGGTGATAATATATATGAGAAGAAGTATGGATATGTAAATATGCCACAGTTTCATGTTATTAATAATATAATAGAGTGCTTTTTCACATCTTCATTAACCATAGTATGACCTTCCAAGTGCCTTAGTTATAGATGACCTTCATCAAATAGGGGGCTTATATGCTCATTTGCTTGAATGTTTGGAGAAACACATTGTGAAAGGGAAAACCTCCCAAGAAGCGAACGAAATTGTTGACAAAATCAAAATGCATGCAGCAAATGATATACTACCATATAAAGATCAACGACACTTCACTAGTGGTATCTTCATCGACTCACTCAAATGTCCAATGTATATAGAAATGTGCAGTAACATGGCTATTATATTACCTTATGCATATCAATACATATCACTTCAAGCCTGCCTTTATATTCACCACTTCCTGGATTTCACAATGCATGCAACAGCAAAAGAGCATTCTGAACAAAGTATTATGGAAATGAAGGAATCATTAGAAGCATATTATACTTTCTTACTAATATTCGAGGAGCACTCACCATCCAAATTTAACTTTCCTAAAAACTACATATTATGGAAGTATGCTAATGATATCCAACAAAGAGGCGTAATCAACAATTATAGTACTACAAGCTCTAAGCACCAACATATTATCGAAGCCAAGAAACTGTCACAAAGAACCAACCATAAGTTCGACTCATTAGTTCAGATGGCAAGCTACGTTTATAAAAAGGACGTCCTATTTGATGTAACAGTTGGCCAATCCAATATCTTTTTATCATCCATACATGCCAACAATACATTCAAGAAAGTAAATGCTCGTCGGTACAAGTTGAACCATGAGTCTAGCTCGCGTATTCCCAGTGTCAAAAATGTATATAATGATATAAACCAAGAACCTGGCCCTAAAGGTTTTGGTGATGTAATTCAAGTCTTTCTGGATAGTATCATTGAAAAAAAATCTGCATGTCGTTTGAAAAAAAACATGCTGGTTCTTGATAGCAATGAAATCGAGGTTTATCAAATATTAATAGTCCAAGTTAATGATACTGATGGTGCAGTTATCAATGAAAAACTACGAACCCATGAACAATTCTATGGAAACAAGCAGAAAGATTATGGTGTATTTGAATATGAGGTTGAAAAAGATGAAGGAAAGAGGAAGGACAAAGGAAAGGGGCAGGAGAAAAGAATGAATGAGGATAGGAACAAAGATGGAAAAAGCAAGAAGTTTGTTTATGTGTATAGTAAAGTTTTGCTTTTCTTTCAGGCAATATATAAAAAAATTACCTACGACCTGGTTCTCACATGTCGATATATCCCTTTGAATAAAGAACATTATACTGGGTTGGAAGTAATTAGTCCTGATCGTGAAGCAGATTATTCTGGCCTCTTTATTACTTTCAAGTATCAAGTCCCCCAGTCTATTCATGTGGTGCCTGATTTAGGTTCTTTTCAATATGGTCCAGCTCTTAGTCAGCCCAATATTTATGAGAAATATCTGTTGGATCATGATTCAGACAGGTTTTCATTTTATAACAATGGTGGAAAATTGCCTACTCTTCCAGATGAAGAATATAAAGGATGGGCAAAAGAAAACAATGAAGTTGAAGAAGGAGTTATTAGCTTATCGAATTTATATGAGCAATCATATAATAATAATAATAATGAAGAAGAAGAAGAAGAAGAAGAAGAAGAAGAAGAAGAAGAAGAGGAGGAGGAGGATATCAATGGTGTATTTTTATAAGAAAAATAAAAACTTTTGGTTTATAGAGGGAATCACTAAAGTCATATATCTCAATACTCTTAAATAATGACTACAGTAGCTACTGGTATAATATAAACCTTAACTTTATTATCAATCATCAATGACCTTGTTTTGATTTGAAAATTATATTAAATATTTACAAAACATCTTCAACATTATATCCACATTATTAAGCATTTATCAATATTAATGTCTTGAACAAACATTTATAGGGTTTACAACTGTCTCAAGGTTGTCAAGATCACTCAAGCTACATGAAGGCGCGGAGTCAAAATCTACTTTTCCGATGTTTTTATAAGAAAGTGCTCATTATGGATGGACTATCACAACTTGTACATTATGGTGTAATATTAGAATATAGATTGCATCATTTGGATTGCATGTTATGAGGACAGTATATTTAAGTAGACTATGAATGATATTGTTAGAAGGATTGCGTGATCCAGCATAATTAACAATATGTAAAAGAGGATGGTGCAATACTGTGTGTAACATAAGTAATTATCCAAATAGAATCACCGCACAAGTGAGATATAGGGTAAATGACATTAATAATAATAATAATAATGAAGAATTATTATTTATTATGAAGCCATTGTATATTGGATACAACATAGGTTTACTGAAGTAAAATAAATATGCTGCTTTTATATGTAAACTAGATTAGATGATTGGTTATGGTAATAAGTATGCAGATGCATATATAAATGTAATGTTAGCTCAATTGCTTCTTACTCTCTTTCTTTCCTTTTTTTTTAGAAAAAAAACAGCACTTTTCTTAATCGATTATTTTATAAGTACTCCCTCTTAATACTTTTCTTTTTCACAATAGTGGCAATGGCATAGATTTATAGTACTTTCAAATATTCTATCTAATCATCCCCATCCACTTTCTTATTACTTGTTATTTACTGAGTTGATATCCTATCATCCATCATGATTTTCTATCATATTTTTATATTTTAATATGTAAACACTATCTTTAGTCTACTTTAATAGTTAAGTGTTGTGCTTTTTTTCTTTCACTTTGGTTATTTACAAACAGTATGATTATTTCTATGTTACTACACTGACACTGTAAAAATGGGTGTATTTAAGGATCCTTCAAGCTCCTTCATGCTCCTTCAAGTGTGATGTGTTTTTTTTCCTTTATAGATACAATTACAATGGTACCACTTTCCAACTTCACCACTATTATATATATTATAAGTATTCTTTTTATTATGGCCCCTTCAATATCATATAGACAACTACATTTTTCCCTCACTTATTAACATATTAGGGGGTTTCAAATTGATTTTTGATTTTTGCGCGTTGGGTAAATTTTAGCGAGTTGGACCTAATTTTTGTGCATTGGGCCTAATTTTTGCATGTTGGAACTTATTTTTGCACTTTGGCACATATATCAATAACACGAACTCCATTTACCTCTTTATTTTTGACATATCTCATTACAATGACTAAGTCTAATACTAAATCCACTACTAAAGCTAAAGTAGCATTCAATAAAAATAACTCTAATACAAAAGCAATAATAAAAAAAACATCAAGCAATAAATCTAACAACATTCCTCGCACCTAACAAACGCATAGAAATTTGGTTCGCAACACTACCAGCAGTTCTAAGTCCCAAAACCAGAAAAAAGTGCAGCAGATTGTCAAGGATGAATCTGATTTAGATGACAGCATTGATGAATCAGAGAGTGAATTAGAAGATAATGATGATCAAAAATCAACATATAGTCATACTACCCTTGACCACTATGAAGCAATGATCAACTGGCTTGAAATACCTGAAAACTTTGCTTTGGTAACTGGTGATGCAGTAAATGGGAAGCCTGTTAGTGGGAAAGCTTTAAAGAAAAGCGATGGTATCTGAAGTCTTATGAAATATATGAACATAAAAGTTAATGAGCCAAATAGTTTAAAACCATGGGACTTTAAGTCAACTGATGGACGTCTTCATAGCTACAAAAAAAAGTATACAAACGAAAAAAATACAATAAACAGAACGGGATATGGTCTTAAAGACCGTCATTTAAAAGCTGGCCTAGAAACAATTGACAAAAGAAAGAATTATGAATGCCCTTTTTATAATAGAATGGATGCATTATTTGCAAAGAAGCACAATGTAAATCCTGTTGTGGTCAAGGAATTTGGTCATATGGCAGCCATTTTAGCACTAACTAAAGAATTAAATAATAAAGAATCAACTGAAGAACATATTACTAATCCTGAACCCAGAGACTCTAATGATGGCATGCAACCATCTGATGTAGATAAAATATATGGCGATATGTTGACTAATAAAGGAAATTCGGCTGATAATGGTGATATGATTCAGGGACCAGCTCCTGTCCCTACACAAGTTTTTAATGAAGCAGTATATGACAATGACAATGATGACGGTGATGAGGCTGCCCAACGTACTAAAAAAAGAGATTTTGCTGGTACATTTGCTAGGACAGAAGAGGTACAGATGATACTTAAGGAAAAGCATCTTGAATTGGATAAAGAGAGAGAGATGCAAGAGCAGATGAAGTTCGATTTGGAAGAAAAGAGATTCAAATTCGAAAAAGAAGAGCATATATTCCATATCCACTTAGATCAAAGGAAAACAGATGATGCTTATCATCTGAAGAAGCTTGAACTCAAAACAAACTTTGTTCACGATTTGTTACTTCAAGGAAAAGACCCAAAAGAAATATAAGAAATACTTAATATGTTCTTTAACAAGGAATACGATTTCAGTGATAACTAATTATTAGTTATATTTTTATATTGTATAAAGTAGCATGCATCTATATAGTATTATTAGAATAAACATAGTAACTTATAATTATCTTCTAGCAGAAATGAAATCATTGATATACTCTCTCTATTGTGAAACTGAAGTGTCATCACTTGGTAGTTCAACCCGTTTTGGTGTTAGTTGCTTCTCTATAGGCCATTCGTCATTTTCTTGGATTAAAAAGTTATGCAAGCATACTGTAACAGCAATAACTTTTATAACTTTGTCTAAATCTTTTTCCTTCTTAACTTGAAAGTGCATTTGCTTCAAACATTGCCAGCGTTTTTTTAATATGCCAAATGTATTTTCAATCACAACGCGTGCAGAAGCAAGATCTTTATTAAACATCGTGTTATGTTCATTACCATCAGTTTAGGGTCGTTGATAAGGTGTTAACATCTGATTGCTTAATGCATACCCAGCATCACCAATCAAGTACTCTCCTTTAGAGAAATATGCACCTTCGTTACTAGCAATCAATGTATCTTTGAATGCTATTGAGTCATTGACAGATCCTGGCCATCCTGCTTGAACAAATTATATCATTTGATGATCATCACATATTGCTTGTACATTCATCACATAGGTACTTTTTCTAGTGAAACAGGTAGAACCATCGATGGCAGACTTCTGTGAGTAAATAACATATGTCCCATCTACAAATCTAATAATATGAGGAAAGCCATGGGCTTCTTTTACATAAGTAGAAATTTGCTGACGTTCGTTATGATCAGGCCATTTGATCAGAGTTGTTGCCATTGATCCAATAGCTTCAAGAATATAATCAACAAATAAATTCACAGTTCTATCAGCAATACCCCATTTACGCCTAAGCTGTGCAACTGAACCACTAGTACCACCATGCGCAAGATATTCTAATGTAACTGCCAATTGAACCCAAACTCATGTTTGTCAATTTTGACATATTAATAAAAGTTGGTGTTTTTTCGAGCATATTTTCGAGTTTATGGAATGACGCCTTGTTCATATGAACGATCTTTCTGAAATGCTTTGTTGCCCACTTGAAAAAGAAATCTCGATTCTCTCGTAATTTTGGTATAGGTATAGAAGAATTTATGTTACAATGAGCAAAAATTCCAGCCTTAATTCTGCAGAGCTCTTGAATGCATTTTCATTCCTTAATTTGTTCTTCAGAACCAAAAGGCATAGTCATTTCATGTGACATTAAGAATTTAATGGCATTGTTGACTTGAGCAAGAGTCTATTAATGGTCAGAAACTTTTGGTATTGGTTAAAATTCAAAAATGATTTGAGTGAAGAAAATGTGTGTATTTGAGCAAGATTAAAGAGAAATGTGAGATAGTCCAATGCACAACTTTAAACTTGCATGATAGGTTTTGGAGCCAATGTGCAAAAATTAGGTCTAACTTACTAAAATTTACCCAATATATAAAAATCAAAAATCAATTTGAAACCCCCTATTTATTAATTATATACAGTAGATTAAAAATCAAGTTGCCTTTTGTTTTGTAATTCAAGAAACCTATCTATGTTGAATTCCTTTAATTACACTCAATTTTCTTTTGCTTCCCATCTATTTATTTCTTTTCCATCTGTAGATAGATTCTTTTATTAGATCTATTATTTTCATGATCATTTTATTTTTAGAATCTATCTATAGAAATAATATTAATGTAGTTTTGGTTTTTTTTACTAATATAACCCTTGGTTTTAAGATAGGACTTAGGTGGATCACAGGTAATAGGTAGTTTAATATAGTAAGCACTAGTAGTAATTAATGTATACTACAATGATATATTTAATAAAAAGGTCTTCAATTATTGTAGAAATTAGAAGACTTGTATATGAATTGATTGGATTAAGTGGTTAGATAAAATAAGGATTTTTAATAAGCAATTAGATAGATATGAATAATATCAAGAATATAAAACAAATATAATTATTTAATATTTGAGTAATCGAGGGATAAGAATGTTAATTTATTCTTTTAGTAAAATGTTCGATGATTCTTTATTTTAGTTCAAAAATCCTGGCCTTTTATACTTTTTCCAAAGCAGTGCAGTAACTAATTATTCTTAGCAAAAGATAATTTGGCAAGGAATAATACCCAATCATATTACATATATAAATGGGACAGAAGGTTATTAGTTGGCCAAGATCCTTGGCTGCATTACTAAGATGCTAAGATCCTTGGTAATAGAGAATAATATCGAAAGTAATGGAATAACAAGAAGGTTAAGTAGGACTAAGAAGTAATGTTATTTCATAATTAAAAGTCTTAATATTGGATATTAAGGTCAGACTTAGGAACAATATGCAGGTTACACAATTATGGACAGATGTATGATCAATAAGTTGGTTACATGAGTAGAAAAAAAAGGCCTTTAGCTTTATAGATTTCACTACTATTCTAATACAAAATAATGATGAAAATGAAAAGATACTAATAATAAAAATAAAAGGTACTAATGATAATAATAATATAACTTATATAAATAATAATAATAATATAGGAAAATATAAAAAATAAAATAAATTGAAATAAAAATATAAAAAAAAAGAGGAGAGTAGTAATCATTAAGGATTACACTAAATTAAAATAATAAAATCATTTTTTTTACTACTATTATTTTGTGTGCTATGCCTATTTTTTATTTTTGCTATAAAAAAACGCGATCCTGAACAGTTTCATTCAGTTGTAATAAATAATATAGACATAAATCATTACTATATAGTATTCCTCAGAAGGCAATCATAAAATGATGCCCATTATCATATAGTTAATTATATTTCACAAATATATATTATTGTAAATACACATCATCTTAAAAAAAACAATGCATGCAGACAAACTAGGTTGATACCCCCAATTTCTTTTTACTAATTTATATTTAGGAATCAGGAACTCAAAAAGTACCTGATTCTTATAGAATAATACTTTTTATTTAGGAATCAGGGTATACCTGATTCCCATACTTATTCTTAAAAATTAGGATAAGAATCAGGTACTTTTTAACTTCCTGATTCCTAAATAAATTTGCTGTAATAGGTAAAAACTTTTTCAGTTAGTTATAGTATTATCATATGATGGATTACAATGTCTAAACAAAAGTATAGAGGCAGAAACAGGTAAGTGGTTACTTTATACTATTTTTCTAGCATACTATTATATAAAATACCTCTTGCAATTGCTCTATTAATGAAGTTGTACTAATACTCTTTATTATTTATAACATAGAACTTAAATATTATTAATTGACTACCTTACTCTTTCTCATTTTTCCCAGGCACGTGATTAGGGGAAGATGAAAAACACTAGATTATAAGCTTCAGATAAATTAGTTCCTAAAAAAAAAGTAACCTGAAGGAAGAATTTTTTTGTTTTTTTGAAAATATCATTTTTATTTTTATATTATCAAGATGAATGCTACCACAACCAACACCCAAACCATCAAAAGTTGTTCTGATTGTAATTGTACCTATCCAATTGAATTGTTTTATAGTAAACGTGATTTCTATAAAACTTGTATTATATGCCATAATAGATGCAGTGATGTTGGCAAAGCGATTCTGAATAAAATGCTAATTACATTAAACAAAGCGATCGAGTTGATTCCTTCTTACTATAATGATGATGAAGATACAGTAATTGACAGGGACAGTGCTTCGATCAATTACTCAGTTGATGTTTATATAAGAATTGATGAAAATATGGCTGTAATAGATGATGAACAACTGTTGATGGATATTCATATATAGGTTGAAGGACGTGATGGATATCACTATTATCAGTATTTTACAAAAGATACTTGGTTGAAATATAGAAATTCATTTATTTGTGCTTACTCTCAAGATTATAATATGCAATGACAAGTTGTAGATGACTGCCAAGAGTGAATTTGTATACATATGGATGTATCTTTATGCAGTAGTTTCATCAAAGGTTTGATCAAGAGGCATTTTGAATATATTCACCTTACCATTAAGCATTCTATTGGACACCGTGCAGTACCTGACTCAGTTAACAAAAATGTTGATAAGGATATACGTGTATATATTCAGCAAAACTGCACTAGGATGTCTGCTCAAGATTTATATTGAGATATCTTAGGAAGATTTCCTAATGTGTTGGGCAGCCTTAAGCAATCATAAGTATATTACTAGTAGAATCAATCTTTTGAACACTAGTATAGACTCCATAACAACCAATTTACATCTGCTAATATGCTTTTGGATCAGGTTGCTGGTCAAGGTATCATGAAGGTAAGTTGATTTTAAGCTAGTAAAGTAACCTTTAATGTATATGCAGTTTAAAGCACAATACATGACAGATGGTGTATAATCTATAGGTCCCTGAACTATATAGTAGCTTATTAAGAATAAATAAATATTTAAATAAATTAAACAGATATTCAGAGTAGTCTATCAAAACTATTCTGCTTTGGGTTTCATTATGCCTTTATTTACATCGATTTGTGAAAATTTAATCCTATGCACAACATTTCTACTAAAGGTATATTGAATCCAGTTTGGACAAGTACTATATTCTAATGATCGTCACATTGCTGTCATTATTAGAGAAAAAACATGATGCATATAATCTAGTCTTGACCAAGTTTGGTGTTGACTTCATAGATCAGACACTTGATAATATAGTTCAGTATATAGCCAGTTTGTAGTTAGATGAACAAGAGGGTAACAGGAGAAAAAGGGAAGGTGATGCCAAGTATCATCCAACTATAAGATGCCCTAAGTTAAATCATTACTTTAAGACAAACAAGAAAAAAGATAACTGCCATTACTATGGCAACCTAAGAATAGAAGGTTACCACTATAATGGGTTTAGAGAGGCAAAGGGACTGATACTATTGCCTAGTTTGCCAAAAACCAAAACCAAAATAAACAGAGGAGTAAGAGTTGTAGATATGACTACAAATGATATATTGCCTTATAAGTCATCAAAATTATTAAAACAAAAAATTACGACCCCACAAAATAAAATAACAGATAATAAAATATTAATACCTCTTACTATAGAGGGCTAATGAATTTCTGCTTTACTGGATAATAGAGTGAATTTTTGTTTGGTAGATAGTAATTTTTGCTCAAAATAATAAAATAAAAATAAAACCTGCCAAAGGTTTTATTCAACTAGCAGATAAAAATAAACAAACTGAATATATTGGCATAACTGATGAATTAGACATGTAGTATAATGGTCATAATATAAAACACTTGATTAAAGTTATGAATCTTATGAATAATATTACTACTAGTATTAGGAAAAATATGTTTGGTAAATTTGGCATTAGTTATACTGGTTTGACTTTCCATTGGAAAGATTTACTAGAAGAAGTAAAAGAAAAAGAAGTTGAGAATGAAATCATTCCTAAAAATATGCCAGCAGGTTTAGAAAAAGAACAAGGCACATTTCAGGAAGAAATTAAACTATGCATTGAAAAAAATGGCCTTATACCAAACGACTCATTTTGTCCTTTACCTCAAGCTGTTATTACTCTTCCTACTCCTCCTAATGTCATTTGTTATAGAAAACAATTTGACATCGCATATAAGCAACAACCCATCATTAATGAAGCTATAGAAAAATAGCTTGAAGAAGGTGTTATTACAGAACTACCAGCAGATACAGATCGTCATTAGAACAACCTAATTTTTCTTGTACCTAAAAAAGGAGAAGACAGTAAACTAATAGGTCACTGCCATTGTCTAGATCCTAGATTATTAAATAATCATTTGGAAGATGAGAAATATACACTACAAATTTATTTAGGAATTAGGAAGTCAGAAAGTACCTGATTCTTAGGAATAAAAGTTAGTTATACATATAAATGGTAAACCCTACCCCTGAATTTATATGGTATATACTAGCAAAATAATATTGTAGGGAGGAAAAATAAATTATAAAAACAGTTTATACAGCTTACTGCAAGGATTATTGTGTGAGAATCTAAATATTATACTAGTGAAGAGAGATTTAACATATATATATATTACATTAGTGGGGGTCATAATGAAAGTATATAGGATAAGCACCCTAATTTTTTATGTATAAATAAACAAAAAGAAAGAAAGATTTTTTATATCACTGCAAGCTACTTTACAAATAAAAATAATATGTATTTTTTTTATTTAGCACAGTATAATTATTACTGATAAATAAAGGAAAGATAAATTGTGTTTGATTCAGAAAAAAAAAATTATTATTTAAGATGGGATTAGTATATTTGCTAAATCGCAATAGTTTATAAATTCGGAAAGGAATAGTTATATATTTATAGCCAGGGGCATTTTCTATATATACTGGTTGCAGTATCATGAAAAATAAAATAAAATAAACATATTGAAGGAAAACAATTATAATGAGCTGTAAAATATGCATGTAAAAAAGCATGTATATTAATATTGAGAGCTTGGTGTGATAGTCAAATGATACAATATAATGCTTTAGAGAGGAAGATGAGGGAAGCAAATTAAAGGTTTTTACAGTGAGGTGAAAAAGTTTGGGGGAATATGATGCATTATATAGATCATATAATATCAAACATGTATTTAAGAAGGATGAATAATCATATGTAACTATTATTTTTATTTCTTGAACAATTCTTTTCTTATTATTATTAAATATTATCATAACTATATCTTCTGAACACTATGGTCATTGCCAATGTACTCAATATGATGCATGTGCTGATATCCTTTGCTGTTTATTGTATCCAACATACAATGGCTTCACAATAAATAATAATTCTTCATTATTATTATTATTATTACTGTCATTCACCCTATATCTCACTTGTGCGGTGATTCTATTTGGATAATTACTTATGTTACACACAGTATTGCACCATCCTCTTTCACATATTGTTAATTATGCTGGATCACGCAATCCTTCTAACGATATCATTCATGGTCTACTTAAATATACTGTCCTCATAACACGCAATCCAAATGATGCAATCTATATTCTAATATTACACCATAATATGCAAGTTGTGATAGTCCATCCATGATGAGCACTTTCTTATAAATAGAGAGATTATTTTTTATCTTAATAAACTTCAGTTGATTATTTCGGGTCTTGTTGACTTATCTCGTCTCCTTTTATTCTTTTTATTGATTGATTTCTCTCTGATACAACATTTTTTTCAACGAATTCCTCGTTATTTTCTCTCTATAACTTATATCTTATTCTATCCTATTCATTCTTACCTTATTTTACTATGATTTCTCAACCTGGCTCTCCTGCTCCTACTTCTCCTG